>SZWC01008873.1:39964-62707 GCA_023375785.1 Penium margaritaceum | reverse complement strand
TTTGTGCGTGAGCGTGTGGCTGCAGGCGATGTTCAGATTGTGTGGGTCGACACCCGACAGCAACGTGCAGACTTTCTCACAAAGGCACTTAGCAGCAATGTCTTCAAGGCAGCAATTCACGCTGTTGGTCTGTTGTGTCCCCGTGATCCTCCTGGTTGATCTGTTGTGCCAGTGCCCGTGTGCAGTCTTGTGTCGTGTCACTTCTCGTGACGTCGGTGCAGTGTTTGCTGTACCATTGTGCAAGTCGGCCGTTTGTGCTGTGCCTGTGCGTGTCGTCCTTGTGCGTCGGCTGTGGGTCATGGGGGAGTGTTGGATTCATGTCATTATCACACGGTGACCTCTGGCCTCGTTGCACACTCACATCACTGATGCAGGTGACTGACCAGTGAGAGATGACTCCGCTGATTGACACGTCCTGACCAGAAGCTGAGAAGACAGGCCATGGAGAAGCTCAATCAGAGCTTGTCAGACTTATTTTGCATCGTTCACATGCTTTGGTGCACAGTTTGTCATAAGCATAACCGGGTTTCTTCTCTAGACAGGTTGTTGCTTGTACGGTGTCCTAGTTTATGCTAGGAATTTATTCTGTGGGCAGGTGGGGTCGAATCCCCAATTTCGAGCTCGCTGCAGTGCTCGCTCGCTCGCTCGCTCGCTGCCCGCTCGCTCGCTCGCTCCCACCTGCACGTAACATCTCTGTGACTTGTTACTCACACTTTTTTTTTGGTTCCTCTCACTTCTAACTTCCACGCAAACCACCAGCGTGCTTGATGTCTTTCTTGCACGGTTCCAGCTGCTACTTGCTTGTCTAGCACAGCAGCCTACAGGTAGCGGAGGCAGTGAAGCCAAACGGGGCGAGTGTTGCGGGGTGAGAGGCAGTAGAGCGAGAGGTGGCAAACACTACGAAAGGCGCTGTAGTGGCTGCAGATCGCAGCGACCTCATCAGCAAGCTTAGCGCAGTCATCACTTTGCGCCTGAAGGTGCTCCTGAGTGTTAGTTATGGGTGTAAAACACTTCAGTGACCTCTTGACTCTAATCACACACACATCACTGCAGGTGATTGATATGGGTCGAAGTTCTTAGGTGCTGCACTGTGGCACATCGTGGAGCTCACAGTGGTGACTCCACCATGAAGTTCTCAAGTGGTGGTCACAGCCCCAGAATTAGACCTTTGGAGAGCTGGTATGTCGTGATGAAATCTCACATGCTTTACACTTCTACATTCTGGCAGGGGGTACACATTTGAAGGAGCGCATGCACCACATATGCTCATGGTCGATGTGTTTTGAGTGTCTCTCATATGCATACCTTGGCTTAGTGAGCAAGGTTGTTGATCCCTCGGGACCATACGTCCAGTTTACACCGGTATGTGAGAAACCACTTGGAGCTCGTTCGCTCTAGGGTTGGGTTTGATCCTTGGGTGGCGTCTGGGCCCCACGTCGAGAGCCTTGCGTGGGTGACTCGGTCAACTGGCATTCATCACTTCGCTCGCTCCTTACTCACTCGTTGTTTTTCTCAGTCACTCCTATGTTGAAGTGAGCTTGTCGCAATCCATGGCGTCACACGATCTCTCTTTCTTACTTGCTTACTTGCTCATCGTAGCAACCTAAGCTACCTAGTGGTATCACAGGAGGAAGAAGAGACCCTTCAGCTCCCGCGATCCTGAGACAACCTGGTCGGGTCGTTGCCACATGGCAGGTATATCGACACTCTCATCGTTGATCACGCGCAAGCACTTCTCNCATATCAGCTGTTACGACCACCACATCAACATCTACCACTGCTGCTCCAGTCCGCATCAGCAGTGGTTCCAGCCATTGCAGCGGCGTCTACCGCTGCTACTCACACCCCCATCAACCACAGCAATTGCAGTCGATGGACGTCGATGGTCGGTTTTCTATGGAGAAAACCGCGACTCACACGAGTCGCGGTTTTCTCCGCGACTCATGTGACACACCCCTTCCAGTATTAGTGGTTGTAGTTCACAACGGCTGCTGCCACCGCCACATCACTCTTCCAGCTTTGCAACAACAGCAGGAGTAGGAGTAGTAGCAGCATCACACCCTCCGTCTTCCGCCTCTTTGTTGCATGGCTGCCTTGCAAGACGGCAGGGCCCTGGCGCCCTGGCGTCTCCACCACCGGAGACCGAACCAACTCCTACCTCATCCACGACCACACGGGAGCGCGATCGTCTCGATGACGAGATCACATACTACGAGGAGAGGCCGGAGCATGAGATGTAGTCGCGAGTTGGCCACAATAGCCCCTAGTATTTTTGTAGTGAAGACTACAACCGTGCGGAGGACGAAGAGCAGGATGAAGCTGCGGTGTACGCGACCTAATGCCAGTCCATCACCGACGACTCACCGACTGCACAGACGCGCCAAACACGGGGCCACCGCGAGATCAATGACCTCTTCAATGTCTGGTAAGCCAAACTGTTATCAATAGGAGTTGTTACCAACGTCGACGTACTGTAGCATCAACAGCTACAACAGTAGTTTGTAGAGCCCCTGCTTCACTCCGTGCTGCTGCTCCAGCTGCATCTGCTGCAGAGTTAGCAATGTCACCTTTATCTAACATCCTTTCTGCCCTACAGGTTGGACTTGTCTCCAGTGCTGCTGTTGCCTCCACTTTTGCTGCCACAGCACGTGCTACATGTGCACCTGCCAACACCGCTGCTGGCACCACCATTGAGATGTACAGTACAGCTGCGGTTGATCAGGGCCCTCTAGTAGGAGCTGTTGTCAACATGGTCACCTAGGTTGCAGCGGTATCAAACCAGTAGCATCAGCACCCATAGCAGCTGACATGCCACTATGTAATGTAGTGACTTTCATCCACGCCTCCAATGCACAGGCCTCATTGTCGTCTTCTTCATCTTCATCAGCGGTGCGTCATTTAGTTGCTTGTCTTGACGGCTGCAGCCAACTCCACCCACACAGCCGTTGTGCTAATAGGTCTAGCTTGTCTCATTGTCTCCTCATCTGCCAGCGTCATTATTGTGGCATCCTCTACTATAGCAGCTCTTCCTCCTCTGTTCTCACTCCGCCGTCAGGCATGGTGAGCATGACATCCTTCCTTGCTCCTGCTTCCGTTACACTGCTTCTACGTTGGCATGTTTGTGTGTCCAGGTCTGTTGCCTTGTAGCAGAGCCCTGACACACCCACCATACTTATCCCAAGTCCACTGGGGCAAGGAAAACTCTGTTGAGATTTTCTCTACACAGTCATGTCTCCAGCATCCTGCCTGTCGACGATGACCAATATGCTGCATTGCAAGATGAGCTGAAGCGCGAGCGCAACGCCCTGCAAGCTGCACTCACTGCGTAATGCAACGCGAAGGAAATGTTGCGTGCTCAGCAAGCTGACCATGAAACCTTTGCATATTACATTGCTAACTTGGTCATTGACCACCTCTAGCCCACACAACGTGGTGCTCCTTCTGTCTCCGCTGTTGTTGGCATTGCTGTTGCTTTCTCTACCTCAACTGCTTCCTCATCTGCCTTATTGGCTCTCCCTCTTCTGGCCCTCTCGATTATGAAGCCGCTGCCAAAGCACTTGTATCGCCGTCGTAGCGCAAACCTGACTTTGAATCCACTCCACCCTACTTCCAACCTCACCTTCTACACTTGGAGGTTAATTTCAGTGCTTGGGCATGCGGCGAGCAGCTTTGAGAATCCCGATCCTACTTTCGTGTCCGTAGACTCTGAGTCTGCTTGTGCTATTCATGCCCTCATTTGTGCTGGGCCCAATGATCTGAGTGATGAGATCGGGTCACTCCCCGCCGCACGACTGTTGATCCGGTTGGCGCGTACGCAATTCGATCTTCTGCCCTCATCTTTAGCAGAGACACTGCCCACCGCATGCCTGTTGATCCGGTTGGCGCTTACGTGCTCATCAAGCGTCGCACGATAGGGATTGGGCATGTAGCTTAGAGTGTCCTCACTGTCCAGTTCAATGCTCTCTTTATGCGTGCTGATAAGACTGCTGACGCCTCTTGGGCTCGCAGCTAGCATGTTGCGCGACCTTGGCAAGGCTGCACCTAGAGAGCTTCTTGTTGTTCTCTCCCTTGTCAACGGCCTCATCCCTGGGAGGTGAAAGCAGCCGAGCTTGAGTGCATGGCCACTGTTCTTGTTCATGAGGATGCACCACCAGACATCAATGACTTGTGGGAGCTCACCTCCTTGTGCCTCACTGATTGGTGGAGCTCACTGCAAAAGAAGCGTATCCATCGCGCAACAGTTGCAGCAGCTACCACTGCACTTCTCTCCTTATCCGCCTCAGCCGCTCCCTCATCATCCACCACCGTCACCACAACAGCTTCTTCCCTTGTATCTTAGGTGGGTAGTGGTCGTGGTAAGGGCAAGGGAAAAGGTGGTGGGGGTAGTGGTCGTGGTAAGGGCAAGAGTAAAGGTGGTGCCTCAGGCGGTGGTGGACAGGGAGGATGCGGTAAAGGCTGGGGTTCTGACAGCTCTACCCCTTCTTCAATCTCCTCCAGCTCTGTTACGTGGTGGAACTGTGGTGCCCCTGGCTACGCTGCCTCCAAGTGTTTTGCAGCACATAACGATGCCCGCCTTGCATCTGCCATGCGTGCACACTAGGCCCGCACCTTCGGAGGTGGTGGTGGTGCTTCTTGCGCCACCACCTGAGCTCGATCCTCCAGCCGCATTGTACCTTCCTCTATACCTGCCATAGCCTACATCACCACCATGGCTTCACCACGACCACCGTATCCCTGGGGATGGCCTCCAGGGTTTGAGAACCTCGCCTTCTACGCCCCCCCTTCAGGCTCCTACTCTCCTCCACCCTGGGCATCGTCCATCTATCCTTCTTGGCGCCCCCCTTCAGGCGTCGTCATCACCACTGACCTGTCTGACGATGATCATCAACTGGATGCTGCTCTCTCTCATACCGTCTATTAGCAACACCTCCATGATCAGGGAGGTGACAGTGCGTGTTCGGCTGTGGGGACACTTGTGCATGTTGTGGATAAGGGCCTCTGTGGTCCGTCGTTGGGTCATGTTTAGGGATGTTTCCCAGTTGAAGTCTCGTGGATTGAGCACTGGAAGTCTTACAGTTTGCCCTGTTGCCTTGTTGCCTCTGGCCAGTAGCTTCCTCCACGATGCGCTATTACTGCTCTCAGTCATGATCTCGCATCTGTTCGCATGTCTGGTGGCTTTTGGATCCTCGATCCGGGAGCCACCCACCACATGACCTTGTGTTGGCACTCATTTGTCTCGTTAGGCTCGGTTGGCTCTGTTCGCTTTGTTAGCACTGAACCTGGCCTGCTTGTGCCAGTCCAGGGTGTCGGCATTGTGCTCTTTCTTGGCCCTAGGAGGGGAGCTATTCCTACGAGACGTACTGTTTACGCCTGCTCGTGAGCTGAGTCTTCTTTTTGTTACGAATCTTGATGACCAGGACATGGCCTTCTCCTCCAGCCACGGTGTTGCATCTGTGTTGCACCATACCACTTGCCGTGCTCTATTTCGTGGCAAGCGCTATGATCGCTTTTTTCGCATTCCGTTATTCAATCCTCATCCCGCTACCACCACACTTGTTCATGTCGCACGCTCCCTCTCACTAGCAAACACTCAGTTGCTACATCGTTGCCCTTGCCATGCTTTTGCCATTGATAGCTTGCTTTGTGACCAGCCCACTCATGGTCTTAACGCTTCCACCTTACCAGTTCCTTGCTTCACTGACTGTCTTGAATGCACCCAGGGCAAAATGCACCAATCCCCTTTCTTCACCTCCAAGTCTTGCATGCTCTACCCTCTTGAACTCTTGCACGCTAATGTCATAGGACCTCTTGCTCACGATGCACTAGCAGGGATTGGCCGCTATGTCCTCTGTATCACGGACAGCTTCTATTGCATGCGTGGGATCTTTGTCCTCCGCCAAAAGAGTAATGTGTACTCTACCCTTGAGTTTTGGCGTCTCCAGTCTAAGCACGCTTGTGGTCGTCGTTTGAAGGTCTTTTGTTATGATTGTGGCAGGGAATGTATGGGCCTGACGGTCTGCTTCTTGTCCTCTCGTGGTGTGTGTATGGAACCGTCCGCTCCCTACACACCCGAAGAGAATGGCGTCTCCAAATGCCAGAACCCTTGCCAACGGTGTCAATACTCTCCTTAGTGCCTGTTCCCTTCCCCCTCTCTTCTCTTTTGAAGTCATGTCCTGCATGAACTGGGTTTGGAACCGTGTTCCACACGATCCCTTTCCTCGCCACGTCACCCCCTTTGAGTCGTGGCTTGGTCGTCACGCGGACCTGCGTCTTACTGGCGTCTAAAATTGTGTCGCTGTCGTCTGGCTCACAGAGGACTTTCACAATGACAAACTCAGTCCTCGCGCCTGCCTCTGTACCTTTCTTGGTGTCTTGGCCATGTTGAAGGCTTGGAACTTATGGGATGCTGATCAGTCCCGTGTCATCGAGTCACGTAGCTCCCTCTTCTTTGAGGACGTCTTTCCTCGCGACATGTCTAGCGTCCCGCCACCCTCCTCTCTCTCCTCGCTCCGTTGGCTTGGAGGGGGTGTGTCTGTCCCAAGCTCCTGTCTTCGAAAATCTCCTTCCTCCTCCATTGGCACAACTCCTACTGGTCCGTTCTCTTAGTTCCTTCCACTGCTAGTGACTCCCTGTCCTCTCCGTCGAGCTCACCAAACGCCTCCTCCTCAGAGTTGTCGCCGGTCCATGCGTCTCTTGTGCCCTCTGATTCGGCACCCTCTGGTGTCCCGACACAGTCCCTTGCGCACTCCACTCCCAGCTCACCCCATGAGCCTGTGTTGTAAACGCCTGCTGTGATCGACACTTCTGAACCACCACCTCAGGTTCATCCTCCCGGTCCTGAGCCATACACATGTGGGGGGAGACTTCATGCTCTCCCTCAGCACTCCACTTAGGCCTCATAGCCCTCTCAGCATCGCTCACGCTCTAGTGCATCGTCCTCCAACGCTGGAACCTCTATCACACCCACTGACTGTGATGCACTTGGACCCCTCCAGGCCTCTTAGCCCTCACAACGGGTCACGCACTCTAGCGTGTCATCCTCCACTGATGGACCCTCTGTTAGACCCACTAGCTTTGATGCACTTGGACTTGTTGTCAGTGTTGTCCACCGTAACTCGACAGTGGGCTATGCTCTCGTGGCTCATGAGTTCCACAACGCTCTTGAGTCCTCTGTTGCTGGTTATGTCGTCGCATGCTTTGCAGCCTACGGTTTTCCTACCTTCCATCCGGAGCCTACCACTGTTTGGTAGGCTCATGAGGTGGCTGATACTGACCTTTGGGAAAAGGCCATGCAGGAGGAGTTGACTGCCGTCAAGGAGCATATTGCCTTTGAGCTTGTGAATCTTCTTGCAGGCCGCAAGGCGGTCTGTGCTCGTTGGGTCCTATGGAGATATCTACAGCCTAATGGCAAAGTTAATCAGTATAAGACTTGCTTTAAATTCAAAAGGTTCTCTGAGATCCTTAGGGTTGACTTTGCCAAGACCTTCGTCCCGGTCGGACGGTACACCATTGCCCAAGCGAGACTGAGTCTTGTCTTCCAACACGACTAGGAACTAGAGCAGATGGACGTCAAGAATGCCTTCTTACATGGTCGACTTGACAAGGAGATCTATATGGCCCAACAACTATGATTCATCGACAGCACAAAAACGTTCTGCCAGCTGCGGCCCTGTATGGACTCAAGCAGCCGCCTCGTTGCTGGAACATGGAGATCTCCTCTACTCTTTCGGGAGGTGGCTACAGACGTAGAAGTGTGAACCCTATGCTTTTGTTGAGTATGCCCTCTGAGCCACTCGTGGCCATTCTAGTCTACGTAAACAACCTACTCATTGCCTCTTTAGTCTTGTGGTTGTCCAGTTAGTGAAGAATCTACTACAATCCACATAGAAGATGAAGGACCTGGGTCTAGCATGAGTATTCCTAGGCATGGAGCTTGAGCGTGACCGTCAGCATCACAATTTACACGTGCACTTGGCTGCACACATTCGCACCCTAGGAGAGCGCTTCGTCCCCTTCCTAGCTGACACCCCCACTGCATCCACACTGGTGACCCCAGTAGGTCAGCGCCTATTGAAGTCTCTTCATCCAACACAGTTGGGGGATACTGTCGATGTCACCGACTACCGCAGTGTGGTTGGCTCTCTCATGTATTTCGCGACCACCACTCGGGCAGACGTGGCCTTCTCGGTCAACTTCTTGGCCCAGTTCCCCCAATAGCCTTTCCAGAACCACCTTGAGACAAGATTGCATGTTGTTCGTTACACACTGTCTACTGCGCGTGTGGGATTGTGCTATCGCGCTCAGCCCTCTCTGGTCATCAATGGATACTCAAACAATGATTGGACACACGACACTGATGCTCACAATTGCACTAGTTTCATCTTTCTTGTTCGTGGGACTTCCATCTCTTGGATGAGTGAAAAAGATGGATGTGTTGCTCGGAGCTCCAGTGAGGCAGAGTATGTGGCGCATGGTGCAAGTACATGTGAGAGTGTTTTGCTCTTTTGCCTACTGTAACAGTTACGTTTTTCCATCTACTGCATCATCCTACGCGGTGACAACCAAAGTGCCAAGACAAATGCGGAGCTCGATGGCATGAAACACTCTCGTACCAAGCACATCAACATTGAGCGTCATTTTGTATGCGAGCACATTGCTACTAGATAAATCAGGTTGTCTTGGCCGACACTTGTTAGTAGCGTGTAGACTTCCTTACCAAAGCTCTCAATAGTGGCTTGGTCAAAATGGCTGTGTATGCCATTGGTCCACTGCGCTCTCGTGATGCCCCTGATTGATATGGGTCTTGTGAGTCGTGTTGCTACATGACTCGTATCTGCTCTCATTTGTGTGTTGACTATTTGTCTGTGGATCATGGGGGAGTGTTGGCTATGGGTGTAACAAATGCAAGTGACATCTTGGCTCTACTCACACACACAAATCATCAATACATGTGATTGATCTGGGTTGAAGCTCTCAAGTGCTGCAGTGTGGCACATTGTGGAGCTCACAGTGGTGACTCCACCATGAAGTTCTCAAGTGGTGGTCACAGGACCAACATCGGATCTATGGAGAGCTGGCTTGTCGTGATGAAATCTCACATGCTTTTTACTTCTACATTCTGTTAGGAAGCACACATTTGCAGGAGTGAGTACACCACATATGCTTATGGTTGATGTGGTTTGAGTTTCTCTCATATGCATGTCTTAGCTTAGTGAGCCTGGTACTAATCCCTCAAAACCATATGTCCGGTTTATACTAATGTGTGAGAAACCACCTGGAGCTCATTCGGTCTAGGGTTGGGTTCGATCCCTGCGTGTCGTTCGGACCCCACGTCAAGAGCCTTGCATGGGTGGCCCGTCAACTGGCACTTATCACTTTGCTTGGTCCTTACTCACTCACTCGTTTTTCTTAGTCACCCCAATGTTGAAGTGAGCTTGCTCCAATCCATGGCGTCGCACTGTCTCTCTTGCTTACTTGCTTACTTGCTCATCCTAGCAACCTAAGCTACCAACTCTTAGTGGCCTGATGTACCTCGCGAGCAAGACGCATCTCACACTGCACCTCGGCAACAAGTGACTCCTTGTCGCCAGGCATTGCGCCAGAAAACTCGGCAGAGTTTACCTGTCCCAATGAGCGTGGGAAAGTCAAAGAGGGGATGTGGAAGGTCTTCTCTGCGCAACAGGACAGCCCGACCCAGAAGAAACACCCCGGGCTTAGCAAGAGGAGAAAGTGCAAGACAACAGAACGTCTGAATTGCTAAGCAAGTTAGCGGACAGTGGCAAAGAGCGGTGGAATGGACTCAGCTACAGCGGCGGTGAGGACTGAGAAGGAGGCAATCACGGGGACAAAATGACAAAAGCCCCCTGACAGTGTGGTTGGCACTCAGGGTCGATGCTATTGATGTGGCAGAGATGACGGCGATGACGTGGGAGCGGACGACGGAAAACTTTGTTCTTGCCACGGTAAAAGTTGCTATTGTGGAGATGCGGATGGCTGATGCCACAGAGGAGATTGCGGAGGTGATGGAGGCGGCTGTCGAGGCCACTTTGGCGACAGCTACTGCAAGCTGTTCCGCAAGGTCAACAGCCATTGCCGCCACTGGTCCAAGCGCCACTGCAGCCTCTGTATATGCCTCAGTAATGTGACTGGCGGAGGTGACAAAGGGTGCATGCACCACACATGCTATAGTAGCAAAAGTGGTGGACGCTAAGGCTGCAACATGGATGTCACCTTCTACCACCTAAGAGAATGCAAGCGCATATCGAGCGGTGACAATAGATGCCTCCTTGTTGGGATCGACAATTGTTGCGCTAGCTGAGTGATTATGGTTGCACTGATGGATGGACGGGGGGGGTTCTTACCAATTCTAGACGTGGCTATGCTGGAGTTGGGGATGTAGTGGTGTGTGGTGCTACAGACCTACCGTCACTCATGTACTGCCACCGAGCATGGCTCAACGACTCGCTCTGGTCATAATGGGAGCCGACCGGGTCCGCTCACGACTGCTCCAACTACACTAGGGTGGTAGTCTTGCAAAAACTGATGCTGCTGCCAATTTCACCGACATCATCAATGTAGATGTTGCTGTAGCTGCTACTTCCATTGTTGCGACTGTCGTTGCTGTTGTGGCTGCTATCGTTGAACTGAAGGAAATTCTACTGCCATTATTGTGACGGCAGCCATTGCGGCTGATACTCTTGCTGTTGCTGTGGTGGTGGTGAATGATAGTGGTGCTACCCCTTTGGTGCTGCTATCGCTATAGCTGCTGCTACTGACACTATTGGAGCTGCTACTGCGGTTCTTGCTGAAGCTGTGGCTATTGATGTTGTTGTTGCCACTATGGCTTCTGCTACTGCCAATGATGCTACTACCTATGCTGCTATTGCTGATATGGTGTTACTGCCATTGCCGATGTTGACACAACAATGGTGGCACTACTTTGACTACAGCTGGAGCAGCAAGTTGCTGGTATGCCACCTGCACTACTATTGTGTTGGATAAGCAACAAATCTACAACAGTTGGGACTGGCAACGCCGTGGATGGAGTAGCACCATTGCCGCTACTATGGAGGTGGACGGGTGAGTGTGGTGCCGTTCCTTTCCTTTGCCTCCCCGCAGCTGTCGTCACCGTTGGTACGGTGTTGTTGTCACTTCTGGCAGAGAATCCACAAAACCAAAAAAGCTCACAAAGGTTTTTATACCTACAACCTTTGTTGAAATGTATCATGCACCCCAAATTTAATCAGGCATACACTTCACCTTCAAGAGTACTAATGCCTTAGCATGTCATCTCAAGAAGAGCTCAGGTCGTCAATATGCGAGAGAGAGTATCAATCAAAGGTTGATTGATCAGCATGCAAGACAAGTCCTTCTATAAGTGTCCGTCCAGTACTAGAACTCAAAAGCACATTCCTGGGAAGTAGCCTGAACCAACCACATCACCAATAGACTTGCGCCGTGGGCTTGACACATAAGCATCCTAGTGTCAAGCTGATAGACCAACCATTTAGCCTCCAAGAAGCTACGGGCTTTCTTTCTTGGGAGCTTCCATAGCAAACAAGATGTGCATGGGGCAAGGATCGAACTCATGACCTCTCACTTGGCCAAATCAACAAAAATGGCCAAGGTAGCCACTCACCCACATAGTGTACTCGCAGGTCATACCTCTCATGAGACAGAGCATAGTTGAGTCACACGACAATGGATCCAGGGTCATACCTCCACAAGGTGAAGAACATTCTTGATCCGTCCTACAACACTGAACAAGGGGCAAAAACATTCAACAAATTTCTCCCTTGGAACTTGCGACTGTGACCATCATCATTCGTCATCACTTGCATTGACCATGCCGATACCTTACCTGCCCGCCTGGTGGAGATCCTTGTCCAGTGGCTTTGTAAGCATGTCAGTCCAGTTCAGCTTGGTACTGACATGCTCAAATTCCACTGTCTTTTATAGACCAAGTCTCAAGCAAAGTGGTAGTGGATCTTGATGTGGTTTGTGTGCCAAGACAAGACGGGGTCCCTGGACATGTCCATGGCACTCATGTTGTCAATCTTGATTACTGTCGCCATTGCCTGTGGTGCCTTTATTTGAGATAGCAAGCTTCATAGCCATTACATCTCTTTACACACCTCAGCCAAGGCAATGTACTCAACTTCAAGTATTGAGAGAGAGATAGAAACATTCCCACTTGCGATTTGTCCAACTGACTACATCTCCATTAAACATAGACACAAAGCCACAGGTACATTTTCTTTCGTCGACATTCCCTCCCCAATCAGCATCGGTGTAGCACATGAGACGAAGTGATGCGGATCCGCCGACGCCTCCAAACTGGAGCCTCACGTGCCGCGTCCCCTGAAGGTAGCGCATGATGCGCTTCACAGCCTGGGAGTGAAGTGGACTAGGATTGGCCACAAACCGGCTCACCTGCCCAACAACATGGGCTATATCTGGTCGGGTGGCAACCATGGCATACATCAGACTGCCCACTGCAGACTGATATGGGATGCCGAGCATGTCAGTTTTCTCCAATTCACTGGATGGGGACATGGAGGAAGAGAGCTTGCTCTCTGAGCTTGTTGGTGTGTCATGAGTAATCTGCCATGTCGTATCATTTGAGGATGGAATCAATGTCTTTGTCTGGTTCAGGCTAATGGTACCTGCTACTCTGTCACGCTTGATGGCGATTCCATGGTAGAAGTCAAGATGTCCTTCATCTCAAATCTACTCAGCTGTCCCTTGAGATCGTCTAGTAGCTCCGTTGAAGAAGAGCATAGAATGATGTCATCAAAGTACAAGGCAACCAACATGGTCCTTTTGTTGCTCTCATGCACATACATGCTAGGGTCATTGTCGTAGTGTACGAAGGATTCCTCTGCCATGAATGTATCCATCTCCTGGTACCAAAGTCTTGACGCTTGTTTTAGCCCATAGAGTGCCTTCACCAATCTGCACACCTTGCCCTTGGGAGCATCAACCCCCTCTGGAACTTCCATCAACACCTCCTTGTCAATTTTTCCATAAAGAAAGACTGTACTAACATCCATATGGTGGACCTCCATGTTCTTGGCAGGAGCAATGGCGAGCATTGATTGGATGGAGACGAACGTCACAGTTGGAGCAAAAGGTCTCATCTTACTCTACGCCAGGCCATTGAGAGAACCCCTTTGCTACCACCCGTGCCTTGTACTTGTCTATCTTGCCGTCTTGTTCCATTTTTACTTTCAGCACCCACTTGGACCCCACAACGTGAACCACGGCAGGCTTGTCCATCAGCACCCATGTCTCATTCTCCTTGATGGATCTGAGTTCACTGCAAATTGCTTCATCCCACTCTGCTTTGACAGGGCACGTGATTGCCTCTTCGACAGATGTTGGCTCCTCTTGAACCATGAAAGAATAGTTGAAGCTTGTCCATTCACCCCTATCTGCGTCGTAATTCTGCCGAGGTGTTTTGAGGCGTGAACTGCTCCTTGGACCTGTTGGTTGTTGCTATTAATGTGGAGGCTTGAGGTCTACTTCATCGTTGATGATGGAAGAGGAATCATCCTCATGGTGAGGAGGATCAGGTACGTCAAAATCAGATTCTAATTCCTCCAAGTCAGCTTCATCAGCTCCTCTCCCTGTTGCACCACCTAGCTCATGCCATTGTGCTGGTGCTTCGTCTCCCTCCTCAAGGAGAGTGAGCCACTCTCCCTAATTTGGAGTTTTCTCGAGTTTGAGAAGCTCTCCCTTATTCATAGACCTTTCATGGAAATCCACGTCTTTGTTGCGGATGATGTTCTTGGCTCCTTGGTCCCACATCCTATATGCTTTGTGGGCGGTGTCACAGCCGATGAAAACATACTTTCGTGCTCTTGCATCGAGCTTTCCAAGGCCCTCACCAACCTGGACCTTGGCAAAGCTGGTGCAACCAAACACCATGAGATGGGAGGTGTCCGGCTTCCTACCTGACCATGCTTTTTGAGGCGTCTTTAGCAACTTTGTCTGCTTCTTCTTGCCTCTCCTTCGCAGAGTTGCGTCAGGTGTGAGGTCCACAAGGTAGGTAGCCGTATGTGCTACTTCAGCCCAAAACCTAGGAGGCAGCTTGGCATCAAAGAGCATGCACCTTGTCATGTCCAGGAGGGTTTGGTTCATCCTCTCTGCCACGTCGTTGCTTTGAGGTGAGTAGGGGGTAGTTTTTTGGTGTTCAATGCCCTGCAATTTGAGCCAGTCCATGCAGGCTTTGTACTCTCCTCCATTTTCTGTCCTGAATACCTTCACCTTCCTTCCACTGTGTCGCTCAATCATAGCGACAAAGGCCTGCGGATTCTCCTGCACCTCTCTTTTTTTTTTAGAATATGGTTGTGGTTGTTCTCGTCGATGCATGTGTGGAAGTATATGCTACCTCCATTGGACGGTATGCAAAAGGGACCACACACGTCAGAGTGGACAAGGTCAAGGGGTGCGAAAGCACGCGTACCATTGCACTTGAAGGGTTTTGTTTTTGCCTTGCCTTGAAGGCATGGCTCACACATGATCCCGGCTCCTTCCGCCTCATCACCTAGCTCCATCCCACGCACTAGCTCCTGCTTTTCCATGAGCTCCAACGTGCGATGAGCCACATGTCCAAAGCACCTGTACCACAAGTTCTCAGAGGATGTGCACATGCTACAATGAATAGCCCCGGTGGTTGCATTTGCTTGCGGCTTTGTTGCAAAATCTTCTGTTGCCAGTGCTTCCGCTGATCCAACATGTCCTTCCTCATTCGAATGTATATTGCTGCTATCCTCATCATCACTCTCGGCCAATGATTCAGTCGTTGATGTTATCATTTTGGTGTGCAAGATGTAGAGTCTATCAATGCAAGGAACATGTGCGACAACCTTCTTGGCAGAGTAGGAGATGTTGATGTCCTTGGTACGGAGTATCACCACTTCCTTCTCTGTAAAGACCACTGTGATTCCATGGTCAGTTATCGGAGAGCAGGTTGGCTGTGAAGGAGGAAAGTTATACCACCCCCTGTATCTTGAGGTCGGAATCTCCACCATTGACACCCATTGTGACCAGCTTGTCACCAATTCCCTCAGCTGCCTCAACCTTGCCGTTGGCGACTCTGAAGTTCTTGTTGTATGGAGCAAGAGAGATGAAGTCTCTCTTCTTGTAAGTGGTGTGCTCGTTTGTGCCCAAGTCAAGGCTGTAGGCTCCTGCCCTGAGTATCTCTCTCCCTTTGTTGGAGGCACACTCAGCCATCAAGCTTGTGGGATGCTTCCCACCATTTCCCCTTCGCCATGCATCACCGTCTCCTCCCTCCATGTTGGGTGTACGGAGCCTAGTGTCCAAACTTGCCATAGTTGTGGCAGTTTCCTTGGCACTTTGGACCCTTCCACTGTTGCTAGTGCTGTTGTTTCCCTTGTACCCAGAGGAGGAGGTATTGCGGAAGGTACCGCTGCTCCATGAGACAGAGGCAGCCATGTTTGCTTCACTTCTGCTACAGTGCATGGCTTCATTCCACACGTACTCGGCGATGGTGGTGTAGGAAACTTGATCTTCAGTCCACCCTCCAATCACTGTTATCAAGGGTCCTTAGCTTTCTGGCAGCATCATCAGAAAAATCTTGGCCTGCATATCGGATTTCAGGTCCCATCCCATGCCGGTGCCTTCTTACAAGAGTGTCTCAAACTTCTGCATAAAGGCGGAGACATCCTCCCCTTCACGAAGCCTTACGCTGACGAAGTTTAATAGAATGAAGAGACGGTTGGAAAGTGAGGAGGAATGAAACACCTTGCCGAGTTTGGTATTTGCTGCGGCTGCCACTGTACAACCGCTGATGTGTAAAAGGACGGAGGAATGTATGGAGGATAGAAGAATGGCGATAGCTTCTTGTTAAGCTTGACCCATGCCACAAGGTCAGCACCCTCTTCCTTTGGTGCTGGGATAGTTCCATCAAAATAACCTAGCAGATCTATGTCATCAATGATGATCTCAAATTGCCACTTCCAGAGCGCAAATCTCTCTCCATCAAACTTGAGGATGGGCGAATGATTCCCTGGTTCCCCCGTCCCTGCCATCCCTACAACTAGAACAGCTACAGCTACTACACCTGTTGTCAATGCCGATGTACCTATGTTTGAGGCCGCTGTAGGCTGTTGGTGAGAAGAGGCAACTGCTTCCCCTGTTCATGTTGGCCGTTGCAAGTAGATTTAGGTATGCAAGCTGATGTAGGCAGATGTCAGCTCCCAAGGTGAAAAGGTGCAAGTGTGTTACATTCCCCTCCTGTTGATGGTGACCTACAAACAGAGAAGTTGGGTGAGATCGAAGGGGCTCTCACTGCTTGTGACTTAGCAGTTGCGTGCGTGAAAACTCTGTAACCTGAGGCGTGGGCCCATAACCCTTTGATAGCTACTGAGCTAACTACCTCTGGCAGAGAAGCTGCAAAACCGAAAAAGCTCACAAAGGTTTTTACACCTTCTTCCTTTGTTGACATGTTTCATGCACCCCAAAAACAATCAGGTATACACTTTGTCAGGAAAATGCAGGAATCTTAGACAGTCAATGCCAGTTAGGTTGGATGGAAGCCAGTTAGGCGAAAGGTTCGGTGAAGTTGCTGGAAGCTGATGGACTGCTGATGTCACAGGAAATGGAAGATACGACTGCTGAAGAGAGGCAAGCACTGAGGAGCGTGAGCGACGAAGAAATATGAGCGTGGGGGCGGTGCCAAGTGCACGAGCCGATCCAGAGGTGATGCTGCTTAGTGATGATAGTGATTGCCACAGCAACATGATGCGGGCTGCCAGTAGGGCTAGCCACAGCAGCCAGGAGCGGGCAGTTGAGTATGAAGAGAAGCGAGTGAGCAAGGCGAACGAGCAAGGCCGCAGCCAGAGATGGTGGGCACAGTCAATGATGAAGGACAACGATCAAGATTGATAGGTGCGCCACAGCATGAAAGCGAGCAGCCGGAAGCGATGAACAACGAACGGTAATCGGATGAACGGATGAAGGCGGAAGGATGGATTGATATGAATTGATGAACAGAAGCAATCTAGGCAATGAGGCAAGGAACAATGAGTAGAGTCTAGCGTCTATGTACTAAGCTAGCTCTTCCTAAAGTGGGAGGCACCCATCTATGGTGGACGGTGCGATGTGTGGAGTTGCAGCCATCGGGCCGCAGTGGTTTCCCTTGTGGCATGCACGGGCGCTTCGTGACTCGGCACGACGTTCGTCTTTGGGCCAGCAGCTTTCGGTGTCGTGGTGGGGAACCCTTCTTTGAGCTGAGGTCGTGGGCGCCAGGAGGGTCTTCTTGTCGCTTTGCGAGGACCGCACCGCGCTGTTGTACGCAGCTGGTTGGTGGTGGGAACGATCACCCACCGTTGTCGTGGACCGTTGCCGAGGGGCGGCTGGATAGTACTCGGTCGTGTGGATGGGCTGAGCACCGACTGATCTACGGTAGGCGGGAGATGAACAATGGGAACTGCGGAATACCTAGATATTGGGGAATATCCGGAAGTGTCCCAGATTCTTCGGAAGGGGTAGATGGTGATACCCCATGGGTAGGAGAGTAATGTCGTGTGTACCTTGTTTCTCTTTCTGACACACTTCACCTTCAAGAGTACTAACGCCTTAGCATTACACCTCAAGAAGAGCTCAAGTCGTGAATTCGCAAGAGAGAATCAAGCCTAGGTTGATTGATGAGCATGCAGGACAAGTCCTTTCATAGCTATCTGTCCAGTCGTAAAACTCAAAAGCACATTCCTGGGAAGTGGCCTGAGCCAGCCACATCACCAATAGACGTGCACTGTGGGCTTCACACAAAAGCATCCTAGTGTCAAGGTGAAAGACCAACCATGTAGCGTCCAAGAAGCTGCAGAATCTCTTTGTTGGAAGCTTCCATAGCAATTAAGATGTGTATGGGGCTAGGATCAGACTCATGACCTCTCACCTAGCCAAATCAACAAAATGGCCAAGGTAACCACTCACCCACATTGTGTACTCACTGGTCATATCTCACATGAGAAAGAGAATAGTTGAGTCACACTACAATGGATCTAGGGGACATAACTCCACAAGGGGAAGAGAATTCTTGATCTGTCCTACAACACTGAAAAAGTGGCAAAAACATTGAACATGCTGCACCAGCACGTTCCTGTGCTGCCGCTATTGCTTCAGCGGACACAATGCTGCTAGCGCTAGCCATATAGCGGCTGCAGCAATGCTGTTGCTGCTACCGTTAAGATCAACAAAGGAAGGTGAAGACGGACTTTCCACACCTTCCCATCTCCTCCTGCCACTGTGGGCGGGCTGCAGCCTTTTGTTGCTACAGTCTAGTTACTGCTGCAGCAAGATAGTTGCAATGGTGGCAATGAGCAGAAGTGGCCACGGACTTTGGGGTGGTGCTGTGTGGCACCAGTCTTGCACATGGGAATCAGGTTTCCTTGCAGCTCTGATACGAGTGGATGGTGCCAAGTGTGACAAGAGAACGAGTCATGGGTGTGAGAGGCACACACATAGGTAGATCGGAACGGCAGCCATGGATGTGTTAGACTTAGGACAACAAACATCGCACCAAGAGAGTCCAAGGAGCTGTGAGAACCGAGCGTGGGAGCAAGCCCACCTTCGACTGTGGGGGCTCGTCCACGGCGAGACTCAATCCATGGGTCTAATTTTCTTGGTAGTTCCACGGCCAGAAAAGCGACAACATCCTGCCCGTAGGGGTAAAAACCGGGATACCTCATGTGCACAGTAAACTGCCACAAAAGCACAAAACCGTAACAACATCATCCAGAGGGCATAGTGAAGGGCATGGAAACTTGATGCACGAATTCCTATGCAATTGTAGTCTGCCCTTCCATGATGGCCTGGGCACAACCTGCCGGCAGCCCGTCTATCAACCTGCCACCGTGTCTCTTTGGCCACCAGTGTGACAACACCAGCAGACGGTACGTCATCAAGCATCAAGGAGCTCGTCAGTCACCTGCATGGGTGGAAGGTGAGTAGCAAGCCCAGAGGTCAACATGTGTTGGCGACACCCACACCAGCACCCTTTGCCTAGACAAGTGCGTGTGCATCTGTAGAAATGAAGAAGATACAAACCAGAAATTAGCCAGGTCAGGGACATAGCCCAAGCTGCCCAGGTTTACAAACACAAAGCCGAAAGAAGCTGTAGATGCAAAATCAAAAGTCCTACAAGGAGCCGATGCAATTTTTTGTAAGAAATGTCCCTGGGAGCTGGCCATGAAAAAAATCTTCAGAGCACAAGGAAACATGCAAGGTGCAGTTGGGACTGTCAAAATAGTTGCAGAGAGATAGTAAGGTTGCCTATAAGTTCTCAGGACATTATGTGTACAGTTGTTGTGGCAGTGACCACTCGGACGTGTCCATTTACAATGGACACATCCGAGTGGACGGAATTTGTGCTCAGTCAATGGCCCTTCACTTCTGGAATTCCCTCTTGTCTTGCCCCACATGTACACACCTTGTGTACAGGGGACTGGACGGCATGGTTGTGCCTGGAGATTTGCCTCACAAGATTGGAGTCAACCACATTGAAGCCAGTCTTTACATGAAGCAGCATCACTCTCCCAAGATGTGATGTATGCCACATGACTATCTCTTGACTATCTCTTGTCTCTCCACAGCTCTGCACTATGTTCGGCCCCAAAACTCCAAGATCACCTACGAGCCTGCAATTGCTATGGTCTTTGCGACTGCGCATTGTGATCTCCCTCTGCCAGTGATCTCTTTGCCTCCACCTGTTGCTGCCCAACTGCCACCGGGGTCGCTGTTTCTTGGCACTTGGTGCACCCTCGGCATCCACTTCTACAACAACCGTCTCTTCTGCCTCTACGACTTCTCTTGCACCTGCCATTTCTACTATTTTAGCTGCTCCGCCAGCCATTACCGCCACTCTTATCTCCTTGGGAGCGGGTGCAGCGGACTTGACGCCGCTTCAGCACACACCTATAATGGCTACCGCAGCCACCACAACAACCTCTCCCACAACAACGTCCGCTGCTCCTGTAGCTGCTGCTGCTGCCATTGCTGCTGTTGGGACATCTTCTTCAACAACTGCAGTGCATATGGAACTTTTGCCTGCTCTTCCATCCTTCTGTGTGATTACTACTGCTGGCTTCCTGGTACTGCACCTGCTGTACATGCTAGAATTGCTGTCCTTGTTGCTGCACCAACTGCAACTGCTGTATGTGATGAATCTACTCTTGCGACCACAACTACATCCCAACTAGCCACCCTGGCCTCTCCACCATCCTCAAAAGGACCATGTGTTGATGAATTAGGCCTGCTTTGCATTGCAGCCAAGGAGTACGTGGGTGAGCGGTTGGAACCAGACTCCAATTGCTGGACTTGGCCGTCGCCAAGCGACGCCTCCGATGTGCCACGGTGGTTCCATATGCTATCCTCGGACTACTGGCATGACGACATGGAACACCTCAATGAGTACGTGTACACAGCCGACAACATCCTCTCTTCACCTCCAGGTATGCAAGCTCCTGTTCCACAGGCACTGCCTGATAGTGCTGCTAACACTACATCTGTTCCTGCCATCTACGAAGTCCCCTACCGCATCCCAGTATTACACTCTCACATGGTCCAGTCGGCCTCTATCCTTGAAGCTACCGCCGGCACAGATGCCACCTTCTCCGCCACAGTCAGAGCCAACAAAATTCCCACCGGCAGTCCTGTGGGCCGTACAACAGTTGCATACACTGAGGCAGCAGCTTCTCTCTCCCTTCTCGCTTCAGGAACAGCTAACATTGTGGCTCAGGTTACCGTGGCCTCATCTGTCGTGGCTAGATCCGGTGCAACTACAGCTGATGTGATTGCCAGCGCTGTCAGCTCCATCTATGCATCCACTGCTGCTGTCTTTCTTACACCAACTGGAGAGACGTACACCCTGACCCACCACGCGAGAACCTGCGTCCTCATTGCCTCAGTGACTACTGCTGTGGCAGACACTAAGGTGACCAACTTCTTACCTCTGTGCCTTCTGGTGGCTGTCTCAGCGTGGATCGCCGTGCTTACTTCGTCGGTAGGATCGGTGGTGCCACTCCTCTCTGCACTACTACCACGTTGCTAGCTTGGTAAATGAGTGCGTGTTCCTCCTCTTTCCTCCCTTCCCTCTTCAGCATTGCCAGTACACTCATCCCACTCATCATAGTCATTTCACTCATTTCCCTGTTTTGCACAATCATTATCATGCCTACTCCGGAGGATAACATTAAGGCCCTTCATGTCACTCTTAGTGAGGTGCAGAAAACCTGCAGCTCTTCCTCAACAAGTTGAGGAAGATCTGCAGCAGGATGTTGATGCAAAGACAGAGATGGCCACGGCTGTTGCCGACATCATCATCATTGTCTGCACTCTATCCTTTCTGTTACTGCTGTGCAGCCTGCTGTGAGTACTGATTCCTCCTCTGGTTCCTCATGGGAGCAATTCCTCAGTGGTGCCTCTATCACAAGCCACTGCCTCCTTTGGCCGTGGTCTTTTGCCGAAGATCCAGAAGGAATGTCCTCCTTTGCAGTTTACCTCCAAGCTCTCCTTCTACTTTTAGGAAACACGCTTTAGAACCTGGGCAAAAGGAAAGTTCATTTGGGATTTGTACTCCCCGGCTTCTCCTCCCTTTGTTTCAAAGCCCTCTAAAGCAACTCGGGAAGTGCATGCTCTCATATTGGATGGCACAGACAACCTTACTGACAAGATTGGTACGCACAATACTGGCACCACACGCTGCACGCCAACAGACCCAGTGAGGGTCAACGCCCTCAATTTCCCCGGTAAGACCGTCACTGGACATGCAGCTCAGAGTGGTTTGACTGTGCAGTTCAACCAACTATAAAAGTGATCGAATGAGCCTGCTGATACATACTGGGCCCACAACGTACGCTTGCTGCGTTACCTGGACAAGGCCGCCCCGGGTCAATTGCCTGCATGCCTCTCAATTGCGACAGGTCACATTCCCGAGCTCTCTGATCTCTACCTGAATGTCCCACAAGCAGAGTTTGAACGCTTTGTATCCAAGCTTGTGCCACCCAACTCTCCCTAAAAGATTTAGTGTCCTTTATGAGTTCACATCTTCTCAGCTCACAGACTAGTGGAACAGCCTACAGACCAAGCATCTGCATTACACTGCCCTTGCTACAATGACCACCTCCTGATCATCTACTGCTGCCACCATGTCCTTTGCTCCCCCTACCTTTTCTGCCTCCACTGTGGCTACATACTCCACCCAGCGTGCCAGCAGTGGTGGTGTTGGTGGTGGCCAGGGCCGCGCAAAGGTAAAGGCCGAGGCTGTGGGTGAAAGGGATTTGAAGCCCCCTGCACTCCTGGTGCGGTTACCTGCTGGAACTGTGGGGCCTTTGGGCATTCCATCCCAATGTGTCCAGCCCCTTGTGACGATCTTTATCTTGCCTGTGCCATGCGGACCCACTGGGCTCACACTGGTATCAGCATATCTGTAGCTGCCACCACCACTATCACACTGGTCTCACGGTCCTCCTTCTCTTCATCCTCGTCCGCTACTCCCTACAGTCCATACATTTTGCTCTTGCTGCAGCCTACCATCCAGCCTTCACCTTGGGAGTGGGTCCCTTCTGCCTTTGAACCTTCCTACTATGGACCTCCCTCTGTGCATTACACTGCACCCACCCGGCCTCGTGATGATGGACACTTCTCAGGTCTCCACTCCAGCAAGCGCCGTCCCGACTCGGGCCGTGGTGAAGCGCGCACTCTGGAGCGTAGCTTCAC
>SZWC01008873.1:20968-35377 GCA_023375785.1 Penium margaritaceum | reverse complement strand
CTACTGTCCAAGGGAGCATCATCGTGGGTCAGCAGTTTGTGTGGTGTGATATACATTCTATACTGCTTGTATAAAGCTGTACTATTGAGCACAATCCTCAGCCTTTGTCGATGGTTTCACCGAGAGTGACTGGGTACATGATTCAGATGCATAAATTCGGACATAATCTATCTTCTTCATTGCAGGGAAAAGAATCTATTGGAGGAGTGGCTTGCACGATTGTGTTGCACAAAACTTGAGCAAAACCGATTACGTTGCAGCCAACTCACGAGCTCATATGAAGCTGTCTAGTTCTATTGCCTAATGCAACAGCTGCAATGCCCCATTTGCTGCATCACTCTTTGTTTTCACAACCAAAGCACAAAGGTCATTACTCAGAATGATGGCATGGACCAATCTCGCACCATGCATATCAATGTCGAGCATCTTTTTCTTCATGAGTGCATTGCCGCTAGCATCGTTTGGGTTGTATGGGTGGACACACGTCACAATGAGCTGATTTTATCACAAAGGCACGTAGCAGAACCATCTTCACATGTGTCGTTCATGCTGTTGGACATGTATGTCCCCATAATCCCGGGTGATGTGTGCTCATTGTCTGCCACCACTGTCATGTATTCTCTTGCGTTTCATCTCACTGGGACATGTGGAAACTGTAACTGTGGATGATGGGGGGGTGTTAATTTTTATGTTCAGTCAATGGCCCTTCATGTCTGGGATTCCCTGTTGTCCTCCTCCCCCTCCATACGCACGCACGCACGTACACACACACACACACACACACACATACACATACACACGCACACACACACACACACACACACACACACACACACACACACACACACACACACACACACACACACACACACACACACACACAGCCACACACACCCACACACACATACACTTGTACAGGGGACTGAGTGACATGGCTGTGCCTAGATATTTTCCTCACAAGATTGAAGTCATCCATGTTAAAGCCAGGTCCTCCAAGCAGCAACATCACTCTCCCAAGAAGTGAATTATAGCCACAAGTCCATCTCTTAACTGTTGGGTTGTTTTGTTTCCAGAGGCTTGACCTAAAAAACTTTAGGAATACCCTGGTCTGTCTCCAAACATGCATGTGGATAGTGGAGAGAATCACTTTGTTCCCGGGTGCTGATCCTTACGGGGGCACCGTGCAAGCTTTCCTCTGTGCTTCGGTGAGTATCTCCCGTTGGAAGAGAAGTCTCCTGCGGTGTCCGCGACAGCCAAGGAGGTGGAGGCGTACGAGAAGCACAACAAAGAGGTGCTTGCTCTCATCGCGTTGGCGTTGTGTCTGGCACAGCGCGCACAAATCCAAGGATGCACATGGGCATCGAAGGCTCAGGAGAATCTCTGCATCACACACGACCTGCCTACTTTTCAGCAACGTGAAGAGGCGGCGCAAGTGGCTAGTGACCGGTGGACTGAATCCACTAAGGCAGAGCAAGGGACGTCGTTCGCAGCACCAACCCTGGTTGTCCGCTCTCATGGAGGAGAGGGAGCTCGCAGGGAGGAAGGGACACGTCCACGCCGTACCAAAAAGGGGGAGTTCCATAGCTGTGGCCAGGAGGGCCACTGGAGACGGGACTGCACAATGGGAGCTGCTGATCTGGCCAAAGAGGTGGCAGAAGGGCAGCAGACCAACGTGGCAGTCACCGACTCCATACACTCCATGAAAGGGGCTGAGATGGCAGAACCTGAGGTAGGCAAACGGTAGGCGTGTCTGGAGCAAGGAGGCTCCAACAGATCCCACAAGGGGGCCTGCTACAATTGTGGCCAGAGGAGCCACTGGAAAGCGACGTGCACAGCAGAAGCCGTGGACTCCGACAAGCACGTTGAGAGAGGGCAGCAGGCTGAAGCACTCGTTGACATGCCGTGCAACAGTGATCAGCTCCAAGCTGCGAGGGCTGATGTGGTCAGGGACCACAAGGCATGGCGTGGGCGTGCAACCTCCACAACCTCCAAGAGGGAGCTAATGGCGGAATGTGAGAATGGGGCTGCCGCCATTCATCACAACAGAAGTGATGTGCTCCAAGAAGGGAAAATGAAGGTGGAGGAGTCGGCCAAGAAGAGGGACACCAAGGAGAATAAGCTCTAAGTGCCTGACTTGGTGACTGGAGTGCTATCCGTGAGTCGCCTCATCAAGGAAGGACTCAAAGTGACCTTCATGAGGAAGGGCTGCCTCCTAAAAGAGGAGGGCAGTGGGCGTGTCTTAGAACGTGGTACGCAAAAAGGAGGTGTGTACCTGCCAACGTCCTCACAAGGAGCAGCCGTGAGTCCGGCGTGGACAGCCGTCGGAGTACGGAAGCAGTTGTAACTGCGTCCAAGAAGGGGAGACCTGAGGGCGCACCCGGCGGTATAAAGGAGACCGTCCGGGCTCGATCGGTGGACCTGGACCACAAGGCACGCCATGCAACTGGAAGCCGTGTGATGGGTGCAAAGTCTTGCAAGGAGGCAAAAGAGGGTGTCCAGGTAGCATACCAGCCAGGGGAGAGCATGGATGGCAAACGGCCTGGCTCTCCTAACGGGCAAAAAGGACCCAACCCTGCACGAATGGTGAACCGGCGTCACAAGGCATGCCATAAGGGTGCTGCCGAGTTCCATGGGGGAGTGATGGTGGCGGCTCAGAGGACCATGCAGCAAAACGAGGGTGACATGAAGGCATGTCCTCAAGTGGAGTCCGAGGGGCTTCACGCCTTGGCTAAGGGGAAGCTATTGCATCGGCAAGATGATCAAAACCCCCGAGCTCAAGTGCCAAGACCGGATGCTGGCGCATCGCGTGTACAAGGCTCCGCTTCAGGACCCGAGGAGGAGGAGAGCGGCGGCATGACGCCGCGCTCTCAACTGGAGGATAAAAGGATTCGGGTTGCAGAGGTGGTAAACCGTGACCACGAGGCGGCTAGAAAAGGAGTCGCCAAGTCTCAAGAAGAGGCGTTGGTGGCGCCACGGAGGACCACGTGGCAGAGGCAGGAAGCCATAAGGGTTGTTCCTCAAGTTGAGCCTGAGAGGCTCATTGCAGCAGCAAACCAAGATGAAGAGCACCACTCGGCGAGAGGCCGGGCAAAGGGTGCACCGCAACAAAATTGGGCGGAGGTGGTTCGGAGAGCTTTCCAGCAAGAGGAGAGCAAAGGCAAAAGGTTAAGCTCTCCACAGGAGCAAAACACGCTCCGAGCAACAACAATGGTGGACCGTGGCTATGAGGCAGGCCAAGAGGGTGCTGCCGAGTGCCATAAGGGGGCGTCGGTGGCTGAGCAAAGGACCGAGCCGTAGGGTGCGGTCAAGGTGTCACCAGCTCCAAGTCCTCAAGGAGGAGGGCAAGCACTCAATGGACATGCAACAGAGGATGTGGCAGGTTTGTCGACATCTTTAGAATCTACAAAACAGGCGGATGATGCATGTAACATGCACAATGTGGGAGAAGGGAGTGGGATCTCCGCCTCTCCACATTCTCCAAATGAGGGAGTTCAGGTGCATGAGGAGTGCGACGAGGGAGCTGAGACCAAGAGACCGGCACCAGAAGACCTCTCCACAAAGGGTGGGCATGCGTGTAGGGGACGTGCAACGAGGCGGTTACAGCAGTGCAGGTGGCGGATAGAGGAGCACTAGCAGCTGCAACATTATGGATCCCATGAGACCGGTTGTAACAAAGTGCAAACGAGTGCCGACGGTGCAGGCGGCGACAGCTTGGACAATGCGGCACGCATAGAGGCGGTGCCGACAAGGGCCAAGAGCAGCAGCATGGTGGCACTACAAGAAGGGGGGGGAGGTATGCAGCATGCTGGGCCAAAATCGCAAGGTGCGAAAGGTGTTGATAAGTCAAAGGCACCACAAGCACAAGCGGAGGCGATGGAGGATACAAATGAAGGTCAGAGGTCTCTGCTGACGGGGGAGGATGCCGCAATAGGTGCGGGTCTCCCACACGACGGGGAGCAGACTGGCAAGGAGGCAAGGGCTCTCAGGTTGTCTCAAGGAGGCGACCAGCTGTCGCGGCAAGTAGTAACACCACCACAACAGAGGTCACAAGGCATGCCACAGGGGCGCTACCAAGTCCCGCACAGGGGTGCAAGTGACGAGAGTGGGGAGGGAGGCGTTCGCCGCTATGTTTTGTGATTGGTGCAGGGAAGTTGAGGAGAGTTGCCCATGATATCAGCTTGGCCGAGCAGCAGAGCATGGAAGATGTTCAAGGACAGGGCTTCATGGCTACGGTGCAGGAGGAGATTGTTAGAAAACTTTGCCCCTTGCCATGGCTGCAGTGGATCGATTTCCCGGTTCAACCACTAGGAAGTGGTTAAACATCTTATCTGATTGCAGATTTGGGTTTCTTGGAGTTTTCCATGCAAGATCAAGCTTTGAATCACTCACTTTGAGTGAGAATTCAGAAAGTTAGCCCCATCCGAAGTTTGGGTGGTCGGCGGGTGGAATCTGGGTCTCCGTCATGGGTGACGGGATAAATCCACCGCGGTGATCCAAGTTTGTCTCCTCTGAGGTCCAAATGCACCAGAGGCATGAATGAAGTGACCAGAGGGACCTCCTTGACCAGCGTGAACCTCTCCTTGACTTCTGGGTGAAGAAAGGCGCTCCGACGGGTTATCGTCGAAGTGCCTCCCATTGCCTGGCGTGCAAGGCACGATGAACGGCTCCACCAATGGTTACTTCGATGGCCGTAACAGGGGCTATACTGCTCCGTTTTGGGAACTTGGATGCGTTGGAAAGCTTTGGTGACAGGCTATAAGAATCTGATGTAGTATCACTGTGAAAAATAACAATTCCCACTTCGATTGAGTGCAACTGCTTGCGACTCTTTTCTGCCCATTCTGGACTGTGATGCTTGGACTCTTCACTCTTCCACCTTGGTTTGCATTGGCTACTAAACAAGCGTCAGCATGCTCCACAGAAGGCCCAGGCATCCTTGAGGGTGCTTCCACATCCTTCTAGAGTAACCGCCAGGACAGTTTCTTGACAGGTCCAACTTCGTCACCTGGCCTGGTGAGCTTGGTCTCTCTCCTTGCTCTGCTCTTGGTCTTGGATCTCCATTGGCGTGTTTGTACTTCCAGGTCTGTTGCTGTGCAGCAGAGTATTGAGGTGATTTCAGCCACTCTTCATTCTCCCCATGCTCACTTGGGAAAGGGAAACTCCACCAAAATCGTCTTGGTAGAGTATCATCGTTCACACCATGCCGGTTGACAATGATCAGTATGCTGCATTGCAAGCAGAGCTGCAACGTGAGCGCACTACTCTCCAGGCAACACTCACAGCCCAAAACACTATAGAACATAGGCTACGTCATGAGAGAGATGACCAGAAAGCTTTTCCTTACCACATGGCGGACCTCGTCCTCAACCGTCTTTGGCACACATTGTGCGCCATTCCCTTTGCGTCGTTGTCCTCTGCTGCCAATTTTGCTGTTGCATTATCTAAGGGTAACAAAACGAATCCAATAGGACCTTTCCAGCAACGTTTCGTTAAGCATAGCCTACACTAGGGCTGGGTTAGTAACGGCGGCCATGGAAGCCAATGGGAAAAAAGTACAAGCCTTAGAGTGAGACACACAAGAGCTCGGTCAGGTAAGTCTCGCTAGTCAAGACTCACCCGGCGGGCCGGCAAGCAAAGCTTTCCGGCACACGAATAGGGAGCGAGGGCAAATCGCCCTCATGCTCCGCAAATGGGTCAGCTAGCCCGCGCCCTACCCAGATCTCGCAAGCACAAACCAGGTTCATATTTCTGTGAAGGACGAATCTAGGTCACAGCTGCACGAGTCTAACCTACACAAACAACTGAGGAAAAACATAAGTCTGCTAAGTGCCAGTAATGGGACACCTCCCGAAAATGGGCAAGCCACTGAATGAAGTAGAGGGGCTATGCCAGCAGGATGGAGAAGACCAAGCGTGCGGGGCGGAGGGATCTCGAGCCGTCACAGTGCGTCGCCTCCACTCACTGGGTCCCTGCGCACTCACGACCACCCACAAGAAGAAGTATGTACAGTGAGAGATTAACACGTCCCCTTGGACGGGAGTGCAGCGGGCATGCAGCCAAGATGTTGTAGTTGGAGGAGTGAAGAGGATGGGAGTGCCATGGTAAGAAAGTCTGCCAGCTGAGCCTGCCCACTGATGGCACGGACTTCAATGATCCCAGTGTCTACTTTCTCACGAACAAATTGGTGGTTGATGCTTATGTGCTTCGCGCATGGATGCAACACACCATAGTTTTCTGCGATGGGACGTGCTGCTGAGCTGTCGCTGTGCAAAGGAACAGCAGACGTGTGCACTCCCAATTCCTCAAGCAGACAAGCAAGCCAAATCTGCTCACATGCTGCCTCACTAAATGCCGTGTTCTCTACCTCAGCCACGCTCCTTGCCACACATAACTGCTTGGCACTATGCCATGACACAGCAGTCCCCCACACACAAAAAACATACCCACCCCGACTGCGAGCTGCATGATCACGAGCATGATCACTGTCACAGTATCCATCCACAGGTGGGCCGCTGGTGGGTGCAAACACAAGACCGAGAGCAGCAGTGTCCAGCACATAACGCAGAAGCTTGAGTAGTGTCTTTTGATGCGTGCTGCGTGGTTGCTGGCTGAACTATGCGAGCACATTGACGGCACAAGCAATGTCCAAGCGTGTGGTAGAAGCAAGGTATGAGAGACTACCAGTAATTTGTCTGTACAGTGTGGGGTCTGTCTCTAGGCCGTAGTCTGTGGTGTGTGCATCCATTAAGTGTGCATAGACATCAGAGCTCATGGGTGTGTGCTGTCGTGGGAGATGATGTACCAAGTGTTGGAAGCGTTCAGTGAGATGAGCAAGAAACCGACCTTGAAGAAGGGTCAAGGTCCGTGCTGTGCGGTCACGCGTGGTCATGCCCAATAATTTCTGTGCTTCACCTAGGTCTTTCATTTTGTATTGTGCTGTGAGCAGTGCTTTGGCTTGTTCAATGAGAGTGAGGGAGGGAGACAAGATCAACAGGTCATCCACATAGACCAGCAAAGCAACAGGCACACCACCATCCCAACGCAGAAACAGAGAAGGGTTGCAGACACTTTGAGTGAACCCACCGCTCTCCAGAGTGCGGCGAATCTCCTTGTTCAAGCACCTAGGTGCTTGTTTTAGGCCATATAGAGCTTTCAACAACAACCAAACCCTGTCAGTCCCTTGAGATTTCTTTTCAGATTGAACACCCACTTAACATCAATGGCCTAACGACCAGGTGGCAAGGGCACCAGCTCGAACACCTCATGTTCTAACAGTGCGTTCAGTTCAGCCGCTATTGCCTTTGCCCATTCAGCGGCGTTTGGAAGCCCCCTTGCCTCAGTCAGGATCAGTGGTTCAGTTACGCTGTGGTCCATGGATGCGGTGCCAACATTGTGATAAAAATGCTTGTATTCAACTCTAGGAAGATCATGCAAAGATTTTCACACAGGTTTGGGCGATGGTGTTTTTGCGCTTTCTATCTCGGCGGGAGGGGTCAGAGGCCTGAGACCTGGAGGAACCTGGGTGGCACTAGACTCTGTGCTCGCCAAGTCTGTGGATGAGAGCAGTTCCTTTGGGACGGGAGCGGTTATCTCACTATCTGGTGGTGTTCGAGCTATCTGACCAACAACCTGTGGTGGGGATGGCATGAAGACAGGCACACTCACATATTCTGGGTAGTGATCGTGTGTGGGTAAGGAAGGAGCATGACGCAGTGTGCCAAATACCTTGTAGGGCATGTGCTCCAAGAATGACGCATCGTGACTTTCGACAAAACAATTGTTTGTGGGATCCCAAAATCGCCATGACTTTGAGGCACGCGACACCCAGACAAAGACACACCAACGGCCGCGTGGACTTAGCTTGTTCTGTTGCTGTAGTGGTGCAAACGGGACACATGCCATCGTGCCCCACACCCTAGCAGGCCTCAGGTCAGCCTTCTCTTTGAACCAAGGCTCCCACGGTGTGACGGATTTTGGTAGTGGACCCTGTGGGATGCGGTTCCACACCCAGGTAACGTATTTCATTGCCTCCTCCCAAAACCCAAAGGACACACCGGACTCGATTAGCAGTGTACGCAGTGCGTCGCCAAGGGTTCTGTGCCATCGCTCCGCTACTCCATTTTGTTATGGAGTGTAGGAAGCTGTGGTCTGATGTTCGACTCCTCCAGCTTTCAATTCCCCTCCCCTGTGAGTTTGTAACTTTATGAGGGAGCAACCTGTTTGCCGTTCAGCAAGAAAAATCCATTCAGTGATTGCACGCTGGGCATCAGCCTTGCTTTTGAGCAGAAAGGCCCAGCGAAAACGACTGTAGTCATCAGTAAGGGTCAAATTATAGAGTGATGCATATTGGACTGACGGCACCGGCATGGGTCCTGTAAGGTCCGCATTGACCAAGGGCCTTGTGGTTTCACTTTCTGATCTGGGAAAGGTTTGTTTCTGTGATTTTCCTTCGTGGAAGTCTAGACAAGTGTTGGCCTTGAGGCTGTGTGGAACGATCGGACTTCACCCTCGATTTCCGCGAAAAAGGGGTCGTCGCTGAAATCGAGGGCGAAGTCGGAAAGAGACTTCCGACGCGGCTTTTTTGGCCGATGCACTCGAACTCGAGTGCATGAATTTACGTCGATCAACACTAAATTAGTTGTGCAAGAGTTGTGCCAGAGTTGTACCAGATTTGTGCCAGAGTTGTGCAGAGTTATGCTAGAGTTGTGTCAGATTGTGCCAGAGTTGTGTCAGAGTTGTGCCAGAGTTGTGCCAGAGTTGTGTCAGAGTTGTATCAGAATCTGCGGTGCATGAAGTTAGAATGGTTGACACCTGAAAAAAGTGAGGGGAATGCGGTGGTGTAGGCTGAGTGTCTGGCGTGGAGCTCACCAAGTTAGTTTTTGTTCCTTTTTCTCCTTCTTTTGGGCAACCCCACCGGGGTTATCATCCCCAACCGCACCTTGAACACGTCACCCCAAAGCGTGCGTTGGTGACGTCCTCGGTGAGAGCCCATTTTATTCTCAAGAGATCGAGTGTATGCGCCATTTCAGAAGCAACTCACCGAGTTAGAAAGACTGACGAGAAAGTTCACCTTTAAAGCTCGGGGTTCGGTCCTGGTGCTGCCAAACCCTTCCATTCCACGAAGTCTCCGCAGTAAACGAAGCACACCTACTTCTTTTTCAGAACCCCTACCTTGGAGCTTGGAAGGTCCCAGCTTCATCCGACTGAGCCACGGCAAATACTGCCGTACGATAGACCTCTATGGCTAGTACCGGGTGTCCATGCAATACGCCCTGTCAGATATGTACCAGGTGGATGTACTTTTTTAAGGACCCGAAGCAGAACTATGATGCCAATGAATGAAGTAATGTTGTTTTGTTATGCCCTTTCCTATTTTCCGTTATGGGGTTCACCTAGGGTATGTAGGCACAATCTAAACTGTGTTCCACATTTCTGACTACGGACATGTTGGTAGTAAAAAGTATAATTCCGATGCAGAAGTTGGTTTGATACCGGTCTTAATCGTCGCAGGCTATTTCAGTTTGCCTGCGGCCATAACCCTTTGTCAGGAAAATGTCCTAGCGGTGACCCTACAAGGGTGTGGAAGCACCCTCAAGGATGCCTAGGCCTTCTGTGGAGTACGCTGACACTTGTTTAGTAGCCAATGCAAACCAAGGTGGAAGAGTGTGGAGTCAAAGGATCATAGTCCAGAATGGGTAGAAAAGAGTCGCAAGCAGTTGCACTCAATCGAAATGGGAATTTTTGTTTTTCACACTGAGATTACATCAATTTCTTATAGCCTGTCTTCAGAGCTTTCCAACGCATCCAAGAACACCCAAAACGGAGTAGTATAGCCCCTGCTATGGCCATCGAAGTAACCCTTGATGGAGCAGCTCATCGTGCATTGCACGCTAGGCAACGGGAGGCGTTTCGACGATGACCCGTCAGAGCGCCTTTCTTCACCCATAAGTCAAGGAGAGGTTCACCCTGTTCAAGGAGGTCTCTCTGGTCACTTCATTCATGCCCCTGGTGCATTTGGAGCTCGGTAGAGACGAGCTTTGATCACCGCGGTGGAATTATCCCATCACCCATGACGGAGACCCAGATTCCACCTGCCGACCACCCGATCTTCGGATGGGGCTAACTTTCTGAATTCTCACTCAAACTGAGCAATTCAAAGCTCGATCTTGCATGGAAAACTCCACAAAATCCAAATCTGCAATCAAATCAGATGTTCAACCACTTCCTAGTGGTCAAATCAGGAAATTGATCCACGGCAGCCATGGCAAGGGGCACAATTTTCTAACAAGACCAGGGGAGGAAGCGCATCCGCAGCTGACGCCGCAATGACTGCCGCAGTAGATGATGCTAACACAAGAAGGCAGACTGCTCTTGCATGGGAAACAGATGCAAGGGTAGAAACAACTGTCAGGAATCTGTCCTAGCGCGATGAATTCGCTTGTTTTGGAGACTCGTCCACCAGGCGGAGAGGCGCTCAGCCATGAAGTCCCTCAGTCCGCCAACCCTAGGAAGTGATTGAGGAGGGATAGGCTCGGAGGCAAGCCATTGGAGCGCATCGGCTCTCACGTTGAGCAGAAGATCGGAAAGTTCTGGAATGAGCCCGTTGACCATGGTGAGGATGGTGGACAGCTGACTTGGTGCAGCATCACCGAGCTCACGAAGGAGCTTGAGACCGTGGGCCTGGTAGGCGTCAACGATTTTGTCGACACGCATGAGGGGAGTGTTGAACTGCACAATCAAGGCACTCTGTGAAGCCTGGCCAGTGATGGTCATGCGATGACACAGATGGCATAAGCACCAATGGGGTCAGCGGGACGACTAGTAGAGGGATCGGCGTTGAACGTGCGAGCGTCATCCACGAGGTACGCAGAAGTAGCCAGGATGAGAGCACGGACAACACAAGCAGCTTGAGCAGGGAGGGGAGTGAAAGAAGGCTTTGTAGAGGGATCAAGAGGGAAGTAGAACTCCCAGAGGTACTCGCCCTGAGCCCAGGCACTGAAGCGTACCTCCCAGGAAGAGAAGGCGAGGTCGCGAGACAAGATAGGCGGTTGGGAGAAGAAGTCATGCTGGCGTGGTGCAGGGGTAGATGCGGATGAGGTGGCAGCAACGGTAGCTGCGGCAGTGGTGCCAACAGCAATGGCAGTAGATGAGGCACCAGAGCCAGAACCAGCAGTGGAGCCAGCGGCAGCAGAGACAGAAGTGACAGGCAGATGCTTGAGGACAATGGCAGCGACTCCATCAGTGAAGGCTGCACGATTGTCCTCTTGCAGCTTGAGGCAATCCTCAGCCTCACGCTATGCCTCAAGAGCACGATTAGGTTCACGCTGGAGGTCTGCAATGAATGACTCATCGTCACCCGGCATGGTGACAAGAGATGGGCTCTGTCGAAAAAAATTGGTAGAGTTTCTCCCGTCCTAGTGGGCATGGGAAAATGGGTAGTGCCGTTTGCACGTGTAAGGAGTACAACATGACAATTCCCAATCCTAGATCCAGCAGGAGGACATAGAAGCAAGCACAAGAACANTTGCAGCTTGAGGCAATCCTCAGCCTCACGCTATGCCTCAAGAGCACGATTAGGTTCACGCTGGAGGTCTGCAATGAATGACTCATCGTCACCCGGCATGGTGACAAGAGATGGGCTCTGTCGAAAAAAATTGGTAGAGTTTCTCCCGTCCTAGTGGGCATGGGAAAATGGGTAGTGCCGTTTGCACGTGTAAGGAGTACAACATGACAATTCCCAATCCTAGATCCAGCAGGAGGACATAGAAGCAAGCACAAGAACAGCAAAGTAGGGGAACACTAGGTGCCACCAATGTGGTGACGTCAAGCTGTGGGATGAAGAAAGGATAAGAAACATGGAACGGCAACAGCGGCAGCAGCCAAGAGGACGGACACAGTTGCAGCAGCTGGGACAGTTAGGGCAAGCACACAAGCGACCGATGCCGCACCGAGGGTTGTGACAGTGGCAGTAGCAAAAACAACAGATGTGACGAGGCTGATAGCAGCTGATGGAGCAGACATAGCTGACACGACGGTAGAGGCTGTGGAGGTGTGGATGGATGCGGTGGCGGTGGCTGCAGCTGTGGCGTCAGCCGTAGTGCTAGAGGCAATGGCAGCAGTGGTAACATAAATCTATGTGCCAAGATCAGCAGTTGCAGCGGCAATGGGGCCGGCGACAACAGCGGTTTCAGTGTATGCGTCGGTGGCATGTCCTATTGAGGTTGATGCAGGTGCCCGGGATGCCATAGCTTTTGCTAAGAATGTTGCTGGCGTTGCAACGGCGGTGTCAATGACAAGAGATGCTGCACGTGTGATTGACGATGACAGCGAGACGGCGTGTCTGTAGAGGCCGGCCAAGAAGTTAGCAGCAGCAACGTCCAGTGTAATAGAATCACCCCCCTCCCCCCTCGAGTCCTGAGGAGAGGGAGAATTTTCTTACCCAGGCACGGCGCGATGGAGAGGAGCCAAGCGAGGCTGGTAATCCTCCACCGGCTGCGCGACGACGTCACTCCTGTCGTGTTGCGCTATGTTCCGCATAGTGGGAACCCACGAGGACCACAACAGGTACCTTGTTGTACGCCAGCGTGATGAGCTCAGCCACCAAGGTGGCTCTGATGCAACGTGAGGGACCACGGCCTTTCAGCTGCAAAAGGCGCCAAGGGCCATGTGTGTCTGTACCTGCTGCTACAGCAGTTGATGCGGCCGCTGCTACTGAAAGTGCAACTGCTACCGCAGCTGACGAGCCTGCAGATGCTGCTGTTGGTGCCCCTACTGTCAGGGTCGCAACTGCAGCGGACGTCGTTCCTATTCTACGGCTGCCAAAGCTATGCTCGTTGTGGTTGCTAAGATCTGCTGTGGCTGTTGATGCTGCGGCTGCACGTGTAGCAGATGTTATGGCGGCCGCTACTATGGCTGGAGCTATCTTGAGTGTGATGTCGCCTGCTACTATTTTATGATGCGGCAATCACTGTGGCTGCTGCTGTGAGAGTGAAGACCGCAATTTTAGTGGCTCCTGCTCCTGCTCTATGGCTGCTGCAGCTTTGGTTGCTGTGGCTGCTGTGGTCACGACAACAGATAGTGTGGATGCTACTGCAGTTGTTGATGCTATGGCTGCAAACATTGTAGGTGAGACGGTGCAGCAGCTGCAGATCCTGTTCTGTAGCTGTAGATCCCGTGACTGATGTGAAAGAGATGGCTGCTGTGAGAGGGGAGGCAGCAGGTGCGGCTGATGGTACTACTACAGTTGCTCTTTTAGTCCATGCACTGCTAGGAAAGAACAAGCATGACAGCTGATGACAGTGGCAGGAGTTGTGCAAGGGTCATATGTCTACCTCCAAAACCCGCGGGCAAGACAATGTCCACGAGTGCAGCAATGTACCCCCACGCGATCGCTACGATGTGGGCTACGATGGCCGGGCATTGTGGCTGGAGGGGAGAGCTTTAGCCCTTGGATGCAAAGGGAGAAGCGGTGGCGGGATTTGAGGGGATGGCGATAACAGACTCTCCCACGGCCAAGATCTAGGGTTCAAGATTGAATGTGAAGCACTCTCTCACTACACTGCTCTGATATCAGTAGCAGGCAAAAAACGTAGTGGTGGAATAAGAAGACAAGATGGAGGGAAGACCCACAAACTTAGAATGCAACGTGGAGGCAGCAAGAATGCTAAAGTGTATGACAAGAAAGGTGAGTAACACACAAACAAAGTGGTGCCTGTCGGCAAGGAAGACAAGAGCGAGCGAGCGGTGAGCGAGCGGCGAGCTCGCTCTCGCTCTAGTCCGCAACCCCATCAGGCGGGTGTCGAACCTGTCTCTCCCACCCTCCTTTTGCTGGTCTCTTCTGTTTTCCTCACATCACATAGCAGTGCACCAACGAGTACCCAGGTATAAGCCCAGGTGAAACAGCTCTATCAACAAGTTAGGAGGATTTCATCATCATCCGACCATTGAGAGCATAACTGATGTCGTTGTCCCCATAGACTACGACCACATCTCACAAATGCAGAATGTGCTGGCAGCAGAGCCTCTTCTCCCTCAGTCACCTGCATCAGTGATGAGTGAGGTGTGCAATGAGGCCAGAGATCACAGTGTGCCTGGGACACAGAACCAACAATTGGGTCGTTGCTGGAGAGGCAACTGTCCAGCTCATAAGCCCAAAGAGGCGGCAGTGGTCACAAACACACGTGCGGGCATGGCAGTTGCAACTGCTGTAGTAGATGCGAAGCTCTGGTTGCAGATGTCGACTGTTGCTGCCTCAACGTCTCAAATTGGCACAAGTACAGACCGGCACTGGTGTGTGGATGGTTGCTGCGGCCGAAGCAGAGACGTGTCTGCTTCAAGTTTTGGGTCTGGGTGTTCGAGCAGCAAGAGCTTTCACGTGTGTTTGTCCAAGTTGCTGTGGATGAGGTGGCA
>SZWC01008873.1:0-16324 GCA_023375785.1 Penium margaritaceum | reverse complement strand
AAACGCGCCAAGAAAGTAGCCGTCTGTCGTGTAACATCCTGTACCCCTTCAACCTGCCCAGCGACAGCAAGGAGCTGATCGTGAGCAATCTGCATAGCAGCGGATAACGGGGTGGAGACAGCTGCACGGGGGGTGGGCAAGGAGATAGACCCCTGTGGTGAGGGCTGGCGACCGGACTGGATTTGCAGGGCGGGCCCAGCCCCGGCGTTGCGTTTGCTCTCTGCGCGGGCCAGCAGGGGCTGCCAGGGAACGACGGGCAGATCGTTTTGGGAGGCGTCACCCGGGGGGTCCTCATCCATGTGATCTGCCATGGCGGGGATGTAGCTCAGATGGTAGAGCGCTCGCTTAGCATGCGAGAGGTACGGGGATCGATACCCCGCATCTGCTTCTTTCTCAGCTGCAGTTTTTGTTGCTGCTTCCCTTGCCACTGCTGCCTCTGCTGCTGCTGCTGCTGCTGCTGCTGCTGCTGTTGCTACTGCTTTTGCTGCAACCTATCGTTTGGGGAACATCTTTTTAACTTAAAATCCCCCCCCCACCCCAAATCTCCAAAATCTCCCAAGATGGAGGGAAGACCCACCATCATCCGACCATTGAGAGCATAACTGATGTCGTTGTCCCCATAGACTACGACCACATCTCACAAATGAAGAATGTGCTGGCAGCAGAGCCTCTTCTCCCTTAGTCACCTGCATCAGTGATGAGTGAGGTGTGCAATGAGGCCAGAGATCACAGTGTGCCTGGGACACAGAACCAACAATTGGGTCGTTGCTGGAGAGGCAACTGTCCAGCTCATAATCCCAAAGAGGCGGCAGTGGTCACAAACACACGTGCGGGCATGGCAGGTGCAACTGCTGTAGTAGATGCGAAGCTCTGGTTGCAGATGTCCACTGTTGCTGCCTCAACGTCTCAAATTGGCACAAGTACAGACCGGCACTGGTGTGTGGATGGTTGCTGCGGCCGAAGCAGAGACGTGTCTGCTTCAAGTTTTGGGTCTGGGTGTTCGAGCAGCAAGAGCTTTCACGTGTGTTTGTCCAAGTTGCTGTGGATGAGGTGGCAGTCCAACTCACAGTGCCAAATGGACGGCCAGTGCAAGTACTGTTGTAGCTCGGATGAGTGCTAGGGCAACAAGAAAGTTGTCACTCGCTGTATGATCGAGAATGCACCATGATTGTACGCCCGGTCGCAGGTCCGGGAGCGGTCCCTGCAATGGGAGGCGTAAAACTCCATGATTTGAAACTAGTAAGTAACGATGCTTGCTAGCAAATACAGTGTGACACATCGGAGACAGGTGCCACGGGCACAACCATGCAATGGAGCAAGCGGGGACTTAGGAGAAAACCAAGAACATGCAACAAGTGTAGTGACTCACGAGGCAACGAGGTGATATACGCCGATTGACTGGGCCACCCACGCGAGCCATTCAAAGTGGGCCCCAGATGCCACCCAGGGATCGGACCAAACTGGAAAGCAAGCAAGTTTCCACTGGTTTCTCACACGATGGGATTACCCAGTCGTGTGGTCTCAATGGCTCAACTACCCAGCACCACCTACCTATCACATGCATAACAAAATCACTGTCAAGCACATCAAACATGAGTGTATGTGGATGCATGCTCCCCCTTTGCTACGTGTTCTCTATGTCATGCAAAAAAGATGAAAAGCATGTTAAACTGATCATTACAGCCAAGCTCTGTAGCACATCTAGAATGGGAATTGTGGCAACCAATTTTGCACTTTGTTGAAGCTCCAGCAGTGTATGGCCCATGACGTGTACATCGATGTTGCACCTAAGAGCTTTGACTCGGATGGATCATCTGCAATGAAAATGCATGTATGTATGCAGATTCAAAACAAACTACTTGCGTGTATCCCACCCATTCACAATAATGGCATCAGTCAAACGTTAGCCACCCCACACTCCCGTATGCCATCCTGATGGGATGGCATTGCACCGTCTAGGATTCAGTCTTTTCGGTCAAAGCAAATTCGATAAGGATGTGCAACATAGCCGAAGTTGTTGTTTTCTTCTATATGTGTTTGGTATGTTCAAATCTATCTACTGGTCTTGATGAGGAAGAGGGTTTCTTTGTATTGACCTTGGGTTTTGAATGCGCGTATGTATTGAGGATTTCCTACCAGCTGCTTCTAGTCATTGTGATGTGAGTTTTCCCCGTCTATGTGTACACCTTATTGTGACCACTCAGCCATGTCCATGCTCGCGCAGATCCCTAATGCAGACGCAGCTGGCGCCGGAGCATCGACGGGTGGTGGCTCCTCCCACCAGCAGCTGCTAGACAGCTGCCACAACGTCCCAGGTGCTTGCTGGGATGCTCTACAGTTTTTCTGTAGTCGCTAGATTTTTCTCGGTGGACAGGCTTTTGAGCTCAATTTGCATGTTTTGCATTTTGGTCCCCTGATCGAAGCCGGACCTGTGCGTGTGACCAGTCATAGCGTCTGGCTCAAGATTTTGCATCTCTAGGTTCAGACGGTGTTGCCTTTAGATACCTGGGTGCAGAGTTACGACAAAACAATGGTTTTGGGCCGGTTTTATGACAAACTAACAATGTTGTGTGCGTCACCCGCCGTGAGCCGCGGCAGGTATTCATGTTGTGTTCTTTTCAGTTGTCATTTCTCTCTGCATTACTAAGCTATTGGAAGTTGTGAGACTTTGTGCGTCTCCCTAGCCTGACTGCTTTCTTGCTAGTGCGCTAGCTGACTGGACAGTATCGTCATATCAGTAACACCAAGGTTAGGAAGCTTCCTAGCAATTTCTCATCGCACCAGAGCAGTGAGACCTCTCTCTCTGAGTTGTGCCATAGAGACGAAGCACTGACACTAGTGCTGAGAGTCACCGCCGCCACCATATCTTGGGACCCGTTGAAGCCGTTTGCAGCAATGACACCACCACACAATCCCCACCACCTTAATGGGTGAGATGCGGTAATTGCCAGCTCCAACAGCCACGTCGAGCGGCAGCAGCAGCACCGGGTGGCAGCAGCAGCCATGTCTGGCTGCCAAGCTATACAAAACAAAGGGAGGATCAGCTCGCAGCAGCTCACAAAAGCGGCTGCGAGCAGTGGTAGTGTGTAGCAGCGGCAGCAGCTTGTAGCAGCCGCAGCGTCAACAGCCGCGAGCAGCTACAGCAGCCCAACAATAGCGATCAAATCAGAAGCAGCACAGCAGTAATGGCGGTGGCCGTAGCAGCAGCACCAAGATTGTGCAGCACTGTTACTACACAGTAGTGCTGCTGTGCAATACTGCTGTGCAGGTGCACAGAAGCTGCACAACACTACGCAAAAGTTGCGCAGGGGTATACAGCCCCTATGTAGTAGCAAGCAGGAGGTGATGAGGTCAACCCCACCAAACACACGGAGTCCGCATGACGTCAGAAGAAAAACAACTTCTGGCATAAACTATGCCGGTTTAAAAAATGCTACCGTTTTTCTGCTAGCTAAAAATGCTTATATCATCATTAGCTATGCTGACATCAACATTTTTTAGGTCAAAATTTCAATCCATCTTAACATTTCAACTCCTCCAGAAACGATGGCAGTTTCATCTTTGGATTGTTTTGACCTTTGACCCCATATTGAGCACTATAATGCTGCCAGTACGTGACAAGGGAAAGGGGCTAGGAGTCCCCTCCTCTTCCTCCTCTTTGAGCATTATGTGTCCACGATCGCAACCACTCACAATCGACGAGTTTCATTCATCGCAGGACAAGATTGTTTGGCAGTAGCAACGGCGGTCCGACGCATTGCAAGGGATCGCAGAGTTACTACGGAGTCGTTCACGGACCTCAAAACAGCCACCAGGAGGATCTTCTAGAGTTGCACCATCCATTTAGCAGTCTACACCCCACACAATGTTGCAGCCTCAGCACCCCTAATCACAGGTTGACACATGGGATGAGGAGGACATAGAGGATGACACTTGTGAACACGATATTCGTGTGCTTAAGGAGCGCATCTGTGATCTACGTCTGGGATCATAGCCTCTCACCCCGCCACCTCCTATCCATCAGAACTAGGCATGTCGTTCACCAGAGTTCACTTTTGGTGGTGTTTCTGTTACTGGTGAGCTTCCTATACCCCGTCCACCATCTCTCGAGCCTGAGGTCCCCCTCCCCACGGAGCAGTGACCGAAGGACTTTGAGACACCCCCACCCCGTTATGACAGCCACGAGGGTTTTGATTGCTGGGACACCTTATTTCAGGTGTGGGCCGATTCTGAAGGCCTTACTACCACAGCCAATACCAGACCCGCGATGCTCACCACGTCCAAAAAACAAGTGAGAGCGGTGCGCAGTCTCCTCTACGCAATGCCGCAGGAGACTATTGTTGATTTCTGACCCTTCCCGGCTGAGACTGGGACCGGGACTGGAGTAGATTCGCGCCAGGGCTGGGAGCTAGCTGTGACACTTCTTAATTCAGAGACCTATGCCACGAGGGCGGCCCGACTATGCGAGTTTTACTCCCTCTGTTAGGATTCTACAGAGCTTGCAGCTGACTATTGGAGGCACGTGATGTGCCTTTACACGTGCCTTGGGACTGGTGACGAGACGCAGTTGTGGGTACTCGACACCATCATGATGTGGGCACACTTAGACCACATGAAGCTCTTTACAGGCTTTGATTGTGTGGTTCTCTGTGTTTTCAGAGTCACTACAATGTCTTCCTTGGGCCCATCGCTACTTCAGGTGGCGCAAATGCAACGGATTTCCTCGAGTAAAACACGGACGGGACGTGTCGCGACCACAACTGTAGCAGACACATCCGTTTCATCAGGCGAAAGTGGTGATATGGACCCTCGGGATCGCACGATCGCAAAGGACCGTCAGTCGTTGGCACTTTGTGCTCAGGAAGGTATGAGTGTATTTTTACAACCGAGTAGACCTGAGATGGCTTGTCTTACTGTGTCTGTTTTCTGTCCTTATGCTTGTGGTGGAGCTTGGTTGTCTTGCAATGAGGATGGCCTTGAAAGTACCAACTGACTTGATGAGTCACAGATGCGTGATGTTCATCATTAACCCGAGTCCTCTATTACGCATCCAGCAGAGGTAGAGTGTTCTGTGGCATGTTGCTCAGTGTCGGAGACTAGTCGTGAGTAGAGTGGCACCGAGATCATTCACTCTTGTGTCACCCATCACATGACCTGTCGTCATAATGACTTCGTTATGCTCGGTCTTTTTGCATCCATTAAGTCCCTTTGCATATGGTCTTGTCAGTCGTTGCCTATGTAGGGAGTTTGGGTTGTGCGGTTTGATGGTCTGTCTGGCCCCTTGTATATTTCTGATGTGCTCTTTGACCCTGCTCTTTGTCCCTGCTCTTTGTCCTTGCTCTTGAGCTTAGCCTGATCTCTGTTCGTGCATGCACCAGGATGGGTCTCACTGTTGAGCACTCTGTTGACTCTGCCACAGTGACTGCTCTTGACACACATGCCATAGTGCTTCATGCCTTTGTTGTTAACGACCTCTATTACGTGTCTTGTTACATTCCCTCTATTTCTTCTCCTGCTTTCTCTTTTGCGCATGTGTGTCACTGGTGTTCTATCCCTTGAGCACCAGCGCTGGTTACATTGTCGTCTCTGCCATGTGAGCTTTGACACTTTCTTTAAGGAGCCGCCCAAGACCAATTGTCTTTTTTGTGCCCCGTGTAATAATACATCGTTGCTCTTACCCTGACTCCTCCTTCCAAGCACTGTGCCCACTAGAGTTAATCCACTCGGACCTTCTCGGTCTTCTCCCAGTCAAATCCCTCTCGGATCGAGGTTGATATGTTCTCACCCTGGACGATGGCTTCACCCGCATGCGGTGAGTCTATAGCCTTCGACACAAGAGCGATGCCGCGCTGGCGGTCTGCCTGTGGCTTGTGATGGCAGAACGTCAATCGTGTCACATCCTGCACACATTCCGCTAGGATCATGGTTGCAAGTTCTTAGGCAAGATGGATGCCTACTTTGCTAAGCAGGGTAGTTTTCACCAACTCTTTGTCCCTGCTACACCATAGCAGAATGGTGTAGAGAGTGCTAGAACCGCACCGTAGAGGATGCGGTTCGGGCTATGTGGTCCAAGTGCGGTCATCCGGAGTCCTTTGCCTTTGAGGGCTTCTCCTATATGACGTGGGTCTGCAACCGCTTGCCGCATAGTCCACTTCCAGACCATGTCATCCCATAAGATTTGTGGTTTGGCCATCATGCTCATCTCCGTCTCACCCGCGTATGGAGGTCCCTCGACCGTGTCTATTACACCGAGACCCTGCAGAGGTCCAAGGTCTCACCTCGGAAATGCATGTGTACCTTCCTCGGCATCTCTCCGTGGTCAGAGGCCTTGCACTCTTGAGACCCTACTCACCATTGCATTGCCAAGTGTCGAGATGCTCTCTTCTTTGAGGCTCTCACCTACCGCGTATTGTCCAGCAATCTATTGTTGGCCGCTGACCGCGTTCCTACTTGTGCACCCTCCCGGTGGATGAGGGAGTCTATTCATGCGGATGGGTCTGTCTGGACGCCCTCACATGCGGGCTGGTCTTCGACTACTAACGATCCGGCATTTATGGCTATGGATCAAGTAACCTCATCAGTCCCCTCTGGCCCACTTGATCCTGTGCCGGTGTCAGACCCGTCTTGTACACCTGATCAAGTGACAGTTCCGGTCCCCTGTGACACACTTGATCATGTGCCGGTGCCAAACCCCTCTAGCTCACCTGACGTCGTGCTTGTGTCGGTCCCCTCTGACACACCTGATCCCGTGCCAATGTCGGTTGCCTCTGGAACACCTGATCCTGTGCCAGTGCCAGTCCCCTCTGTCACACCCGCTCCAGTGCATGTACCTATTTCCCCTACGGCTATGGTCTAGCAGCCTTCTCCGCAGCCTGAAGTGAGCACCTCTCCATCGGCTACTCCCGCAAGCCTGGTGGCCGTCTCCGACCATTGGCCTCTAGGGCTCAGTGGACTGCTGACTCAGGGCCTAGACGCCCGACTCGTATTGTTCAAAGTGAAGATCTTGGCACAAAGGCCCTTGGCTTAAGTGTCTAGGCATACTACACTGAGATGCATCCAGCATGTCCTCTCGGCCACAAGTAGGTCTCCCAAGAGTTCTCGGTTGCTTGCGATGTCGTAGACAACCTTGTCCTGGTCAGACCGAGTCCAAAGGCATGTGTCTTAGCCACCTAGAGCTATCCCTTGACGACGCTTGATCCAGGTACGTTGAAGGAAGAACTCTCACCTCAGGATGCATACTTGTGGCTTATTGCTTGTGAGGGTGACCTAAGAGCCATCCGTGAACACGGGGTCTACGAGCTTGTCGACCTCCCGCCTGGGCGGAAGGCTATACTGGCCAAGTGGGTCTTTTGGAAGAAGGTGAAGCATGATGGCACAAAGGATTGCAACAAGGCTCACTTCATGGCCAAGGGATTCCCGCAGGTTGAGGGTGTAGATTTCAATAAAACATTCGCACTGGTTGACCGCATGATAACCGCTCGCGCTCTGTTTGGGATTGTTCCTCACCACGACTGGGAGCTACAACAGATGGATGTGAACAACGTGTTCCTCTAATGTACCTTAGCGGAGGAGATCTACATGGTTCAACTACCTGGATTCGAGGTTGGTGACAAGGTCTGGCCCTTGCACAAGGCCTTGTACGGATTGAAATAGTCACCCAGATGCTAGAACTTGGAGATTACCCGCACACTTACACGTGTTGGTTACGTGCATAGTGACGCTGACCCATCCCTCTTTCTCAGACGGACAGCTGAAAGCTTCATCATCATCATGGTCTATGTGGATGACCTCCTGATTGCATCTCCTTTTTTGGAGGCAGTGAAGGAGACCAAGGCAGTCCCTCAGGCCACTTATAGGATGAAGGACCTTGGTCCTGCAAATGTGTTTCTCGGGATGGAGATCGTATGTGATCGTCAGCGGTGGACACTCTTGTTGCATCACGCACGTTACGTCAGCGTTGTAGGGGAGTGGTTTGCTGACCTCCTTGGTGCAATTCCCATAGCCTGTAGCCCCATCACACCAGACGAGTAGGATGCTCTGAAGGTGGATGATCCAACAGAGCTGGGGGAGACAGTGGATGTGACCATGTTCTTCCGTCTGATTGGTTCTTTTCTGTTATTGGCCACTACCTCACAACTCGACTATGCCTTCATCGTCAACCTCCTTACAAGGTTTTCACAGTGTCCTCGGGCAAGAGCCCTTCAAGCGACTGTGCGAGTGGTGTGGTACGTGGTCTCCACACCGAGTTATGGTTAATCACCCCAAATTCAAACACTTGACGATCAATGTATAAATATTGTATTTCTGATTTCAAACATTTTTTACAAAAGATCCCCATGAATGCATGTAAGCAAAGCCCGTGTGTACATTCCTTAAAAAAACATAAACTATAATAGGATCTACGTGATACTTAACACTTTTTGCAAGCATTCCATGTTCACTAGTTTGTTCACTTCCCAATACACCTGTTGATACACAGTTTCATGGGTTACGCAATTGGTCATACATGTCCAAACCGTACCTTGGGCTCTGCTTTTGACGATAGTGTTTGGTGGTAGTCGACGGCTACACAAACAGTAATTGGGCGTGGAATCCTGGTGGGTACAATTGGACATGCTACGTGTTCCTGCTAGGTGGCACTGCTGTTTCATGGCACAACGGCAAGCAGGGTTGCAACACACATAACTTATCAGAGGCTAAGCATGTTGCTCTGGGGACTGGGGCTGCTCAGGCGGTGTGGCTGTGGTGTTTGTTTAGTGAGTTGTGTCAGTCTATGCCTTGCGTCATCTTGCACTATGGCAACCTGAGTGCTCGTGCCATTACAGAGGACTCTGGTGTGCTTCATGAACGCACGAAGCACATTGATGTTGAACATCACTTTGTGCGTGATCTTGTAGAGTGAAAGGTGATCTCCATCATCTGGGTAGGCACACACATGCAGCGGGTTGACTTCTTGACCAAGGCACTTGCGCGCGGAAAGTTCATGGTGGAAATTCGTTTTGTCGGGCCACGTCCCTTGCGTGAGAATGGCTAAGATTGGGATGTGTGAGCATGGACTGTTGTGCATCGTGTTGCGCACTTGTGTTATGTTCAGTTGTGCACGTGTATGGACATGCGTACCATCGGGTCATGGGGGAGTGTTATTTTCTGAGTCGACTCTGTCTATTTGTACATCATATCATGACCACTCAGTTGTGTCCATACTCGTGCAAGTCCCTGATGCGAACCCAGCTGGCATCGGAGCATCGACGGGTGGTGGCTCCATCCACTAGCAGTTGCTAGACAGTTGCCACAACTTCCCAGGTGCTTGTTGGGATGCTCTATATTTTTTTTTAGTCGCTAGAGTTTTCTCGGTGGACTGGCTTTTGAGCCCGATTTGCGTGTTTTGCATTGCATGTCCCCTGATCAGTGTCGATCCTATGTGTGTGACTAGTCGTAGCGTCTGGCTTGAGATTTTACACCTCTAGATTTAGATGGTGTTGCGTTTGGATGCCTGGATAACTTCCTAATTAGACTAGCATGCCATGTGGAAAGAACAGGGCTAGAAAGCCATGGATGCCATGGATGTAATGAAGTTGTCTTAGAATCAACTGTCAGACCAAGACAAGAGCAAGTAAGGGGGAGCGAGATTCCAACACACCGGTGAGCACGCACGCACAATGAGCAACTACTGGGATGCGCACGTACCACCACCGAGAGGTCGAGCCCGACCTCTCCGCATTAACCGAGGGCGGCTACTCACCAGTACACGACCAATGACCGATACTGTGACTCCCTAAGGATCAGCACCCAGGATAACATGCAGCTCCTCCAAAACGCTCAGAGGCAACAACATGATGCAGGGATCGGCAGTGCGAATGTACAAGCCCTAGCATCTACCGCATCAAAGTGAGATAGTCAAGCAACGGCCATGCATGTGCCAGAGAGCACTTCTGAGTAGATATGTTACATCATGGCACCAGAGTCATGGTGTGCTTGTATGACGTCTCCCCCGGGAAGGGCATTGTTGCTTTAATCTGTACATGTGTGCGACATGGAGAGTGCAACAAGAGGGCATAGAGATGTGAGTGGCCAACAAACTTCAACAATCCCCCATGACCTGCACACAAACAACCCACACACATTGGAACATGGCACGCTCATGAAGACAAGGCAGACGGAACATCATGCACCTCAGCCTGGGTCATGGGGACAGATGAGACCAACACCATGAACAACACTCTTGAAAACATTTCGACTGAGGACCTTGGTGAGGATGTCGGCTCTCTGAGACCGTGTGTCCACCCAAGCAACTCAGACAATACCAGCAGCAATGCACTCAACAACAAAGTGATGCTCCACATCAATGAGCTTAGTGCGGGAGTGATGCATGCCACTGTTTTCTGCAATGGCTTTTGCGCTTTGATTTTCGCAACGGAGAGTGATACAACATATGGCTAAACGCAATTGCTGTAGCAGACGACAAAGCCAGACAGCCTCGCACGTGCCTACGCCAAGAGCCACATACTCAGCCTCAGCAATGATGCGGGCAACACACCCTTGATTTCAACTTTTGTATAAAACCATTGTTCCACCAACCATGACGATGTATCTTGTTCTGCTGTGTGCGTCAGATTCATGTACCCAATCAGTATCAGTGAAGCTATCAACCAAGACTAAGGATTGTGCATGAAAGTACAACCCGATGCAAGGTCTGGACAGTGCATACCGCACGACCCGCAATGCTGCTTCAAGATGGCGCTCACGGGAACACTGAGAGAATTAACACAGGAAGTTCACCGCGAAAGCAACATCAGCGCAAGTGGGGATAGCTAGGTACATCAGGGACCCAATGACCCTAAGGTATCCTATCATGTCGACCATCTCCCCCAGCTTGGACGGTTCCCAAGACTTCAGCAGTGACTCACCGGCTGGCGTCATGGGGATAGATGCCGTGGGGATAGAAGCAAGGAGCAGTCCAAAGCGCTCCTCCATCGTAGAACATATGCGGCTTAGTGAACATGGAGGGTGCGATGTGCGTGATCATGCTCTAGATCCAAACCTAAGAAGACTCGGGCCGGACCAAGATCCTTCATCTTATATGCTGCTTGACGAAGGGACTTTGGAGTTGTGACTGACGCAACGTCCGAAGAAGCAATGAGGAGATCATCCACATAGAAAAGGATGGCGACCAATGGCTTGGTGGGAGTACTGTGAAACAGAACGGGGTCCACAGTGCTTCTTTGAAAGCCTCCTCTTTTGAGGATTGCAGTGATCTCTAAGTTCCAGTAGAGAGGGGACTGTTTAAGGCCATAGAGGGTGTTCCGTAGATGCCAAACATGATTTTTTCCATCACAAAAACCCAGGTGGCTTCAACATGTAGATTTCCTTGTCCAATTTGCCATGCACAAAGGCACTGTTGACATCCATTTGTTCCACTTCCCAGTTGTGCTGGACAACCAGGCTGAGTAGTGCTCTGGCAATGGTGTAACGACCAACTGGGAAATTTTTCTCAATAAAGTCAACCCCAAGGACTTGTGAGCATCCTTTTGCCCTGAGTCGCGCCTTGTACCGTTCAACAGTGTTGTCAGGGTTGAGCTTGCGGTGGTATACCCATTTGGCCGCAACTGCTTTGCAACCGAGTGGAAGATCTACCAGCTTGTACACGCTATGCTCAGATAACGCGTCAAGTCCAGCTTTCATTGCTTGTTCCCACAGAGGGGAGTCATTTGCTATACGATTTGCCTGCACGGTTAGAGGTTCAGGTGGAAGGGGAGAGAGACCAGTAGTAGCAAAGCACAAGGCAACATGCCCTGCCACAGACGAGGAAAGGGCTTAGTGAAACTCCAATTCAATGAGGGAATAGCCAAGGGCAGTGCTGGGAAGTACTACAGAGACCGCCGTGGACTACGTAGATGTTGTAAGACCAAGAGTACAGAGGCCCAGGTAACCAGAGACAACAGGGTGAGACTGAGACAAGAGTGTCCTGAGGTGACCACCATGCATGTAGGGCAAAGTAGGAGGAAGAGATGGGACACGAGTGGATGCCAGTCCCCGTGGCAATACCACAGGTGAACGGGTATTCACAGAGGGAGAAGGGACGATAGCGATGGCAGAGGGCACAGTTGGAGCAGAGGGCTCAGTGGAGGGAGCATGCTTAGAGGAGGTCGGCGGTTCAGAGGAGGCACAAGGATCTGAGGGCTTAGAGGAGATAGAGTAATCGGAGGGTGTTGATGGATGCGTGAACGGGAGAACAGAGGCTTGAGAGAGAGGAATGCCATCCCCACCCCAAGAAGGTGGACAGAGGGTCCCACCTAAGTAGGGAATATCATCTTTAAAATAGTCCTTAAAGAGTGCATCACGGGACTCAAGAACACGAGAGCGAGAAGGATCCCAGAAACGCCAAGCTTTGGAGAAGAGGGAAACACTAAGGAAGAAGCACACGCAACCACAGGGAGAAAGCTTACCATCTCGTTGGTCACCAAGAAGCCACACTATGGGAAGACACCTCCATACGCGAGTAAGGCCTAGATCAACACGCCTGCCTATCCAGCGCTCAAAGGGCGTGACAATGTGAGGGAGGGGCCATGTGGGACACGATTCCAGACCCACGTCATGTAGAACATGGCTTTAAAGGCAAAGAAGAATACTGACGAGATGTAGAGAGAAGAGAGCGCACACCATCAACAAGGGTGCGATTCCAACGCTCGGACACGCCGTTTTGCTGTGGGGTGTAAAGGGCAGAGGACTCAAGACGAACACCACGCAATTCAAGAAAGTGAGAGATGGGACCAAAGAACTCACCCCCTCTATCACTACAAAAGACATGCAAGGGACGAAGGCGGGCACGCTCAGCCTGAGGGAGCCAGGACTCAAGCATATCAGTGATATCACTTTTGTGACAAAGAGTAAAGATCCATTGGTAGCAAGAGAAGTCGTCAATCAAGCATAGGACATAGTGACCGAGGCCATCAAGAAAGTCATGAGGCAAAGGACCCATGACATCAGCGTGCACAAGATCAAGAGGATGCGAGCAGCAGTGAATGCCGAACGGTGCATTTTGCCACAAGCACAGTCAAGGACGACAGAGGAGCAGGACGGTGCAAAGGTGGCAGGATCAAGTCCGGTAGCTGGGCGGCAGCGGAGGAGATGTTGAATGGCGGTAGTGTGAATGTGACACAAACAATGGTGTAGAAGTTTGGTATGTGTAGGAGACAAGGAGGGCGCGATGGGAACAAGATCAAAGGCAACGGAAGACAGAGGCAACGTCAGAGGGACACGGAACAGACAATCACAGCGCACTCCACGAAGGACAATGCGGCTAGAAGAGCATGGTGACATAGAGGCAAGGCCACGGCTGGAAGAGAAGTCCATGCCTTGGTCATAGAGTATGGTTGCAGAGAGTAGGCTAACGTCAAGGTCGGGCATATACACCACGTCAGGGAGGTACACAGTGCCACCCGGACAGACAAAGCAAACAACACCAACACCTTACAGAGGGAGAAGTTGGCCGGTGCCAGTGCGAATGGAGCGAATAGAGCCAACTGGCCCAAGAGACACAAAGGATGAGCGACAGGAGGTCATGTGGTGTGTGGCCACTGAGTCGATGATCCACAAGCCAGGAGACACACGAGTGGAGGGCACAATGAGGCAGACCACAACAATGTTACATGTGGAGGAGGAAGAGGTGACACGAAGACAAGTGGTAAAAATGTGAGATTGCCATTCCTCAATCCATGAACGGTCATCAGGCAATGCCCCATGGACATAACCAGATGCAGCACCACAAAATTTGGTATCAAATTCATAAACAAAAACATGAGACTGGCCACTCACACCCTCACCTCCTTGAGAGCGAAGGTGGAGGAGTTCCGCCAGTCGGCGCTCCAGAGTGCGCTCCTTGTCACAACGGTCAGTGGAGCGGTCAGAGGAGTGGTCGGAGGAGCGGTCGGAGAAGTGACCATCATCGCGAGTCCAGGGAGGCACGGAGTAGTGGGAGAAAGGAGGACAATAGTACGGAGGTCCATATGGAGGTGGAATCTATCCCCATGTGTTGACTAGGGGCTGTGACGGCTGCATAGGAGCAAGAGTGGTAGTGGGTGTGGAAGCTGAGGAGGAGGAAGAAGAGGAAGAGGTAGCAGTCACTACAGCGACGTCAGAGGAGGAGGTGACACCGGTACTTACCCAATGGGCATGAATGAAGGATGCCAGGCGAGCGTCATCACAAGGGACCGGGTGTTTGTGTACAGAGTGTCTAGTGGCGTCGTAGTTCCAGCAAGTAACCTCAGCGGCAGCATTGGTACCTAAGGAGGGCTTTCCACCGCGGCTCCCTCCATGGCTCTCCCACTACGTCCACCCCCACGACCGGATCCGCCGCCTCCGCCGCGAGAAGTAGCTTGAGTGGTATCAACAGCGGCAAGGGAAGGAGAAGATGAGGCCGTTGCAGTCGAGAAGGATGAGGAGGTGGTGACTGCAATGAGAGTTGCACAATGCATGCGTTTGTTTTGCGAGTTGCTCCAACAATCGGTGAGACGAGAGGTAATGAAATCAAAGAGAGGACCAACCCCAGGTGGAGAGTTCTCAGGGACTGGAGCAGCAGCTTGACACTCAAGCTCTGCCTGAGAGACATGCAGGTAGAGGCCAGAGAGCTCAAGAATGAGACCGGCAACAATTGACAAGAAGGCGGAGAGATGAACTGGACCTTCTTTGCCAAGGTCACAAAGGAGGCGCACATTTCGTGCCCAATACTCATCTGCCGTCTCATCCGCACACAGCTGAAGTGTGTTGAACTACACGGTAGGGGCACTCTAAGCAGCATGCGTAGTCACAGTTTTGCGACGGCGAATGAGGGCGTATGCGCCGACTGGGTCAGCGGGTGTACCACAAAAAGGGTCAGCATTGTACGTACCAATATCATTGAGAAGACCTTGAGAACTCGCATTGATAAGGGCCCCCACTACCCAGGCTGCCTCAGACGGCTCAGGAACAAATAGCGGCTTGGCGGGAAAGTAGTACTCCCATAAAATTTCACCCTGGGCCCAAGCGCTGAAGCGCGTTTCTCACGAGGTGAAGGTCAACTAAGATGTGAACTGAGGCGATGGTGTCTCAAAGTCCTTTTGCCTGACAAAAAGGAGGACGCGTCAAAGAGCAGTTGTGAAAAGAGCAGGGGAGGAGGAGTTGGGAATCCTGCCAGTGGGAGGAGCAGATGAGTCAGCAGATGCAGTCTCTTCAGGAGGCAGTGCAGTAGTGAGACTGGGGATGGAGAGTAGGCGATCTATGACTAGTGCACCTACTATAGTAGCCATTTTGTGCTATGCTTCACATCTCTGTTGTAGTTTGTCCTCAACCTTGCGACGAAGTGCCTGTGCCTCGCTAAGGGCGGCATGCAAGACCTCTATGGTTTCCTCTAGTCTTGGCATGATGGGAGGTGGAAGACAGGGTGGATGGAGAGGAAAGAGAGGAGAAATGCTCACCATACTAGCGTCGAGGGATTAGTATGAAGAGAAGGGGCACCACCGCAGCCGCTGAGGAGAAAAGGACAGCCATCCAACTGGCAACAACGACTGTGAGGCAAAGAAGGCATGTGGCCGTGGCACCTACAAGTGTTGCTCAAGTGAACGCAACGAGAACGCCTGTGGTGACGTGATGTGTAAGATCCGGAGGAGCGCCAGCAGGGGTCAGGACTACAGCCGCAGTGAGCGCGAACGGAACCGACAGCACTAGCCGTGGCGTCAGCCGCAGAGGATGCTGCAGTGGCCACAGCAGCGGTTGCTGCCGAGACCTATGTGGCAGTGTTAGCGGCAGCAGCTGCGAGCAACGTGAGGGACGTCGCGGCGTGTCCATATGCCTCGGTTGCGCAACCCATCGAGCCCTGCAGGCACAAGCTGTAGCTGAGAAGGTCGTGGTGGCGCCAGCTGTAGTGTCGAGGACAGCACCGGCTAGGCTAATGGAGTCAGTGTGGAGAGGAAGCACTTGGATTATTTCAGGCACCTCCCGTGCCGTGGATGGCTGAGCTGAGTCTGTAGCTATAGGGTCCATAGTAAAGTTGGAGGTCGACGCGAGATTGGATGACTGAGCTTTGCACGGAGGTTGCAAGCTCGAGGGACAAGGTGGCAATGGCGGGGATCGTGAGCCGTGTAAACTTGCCTATTAATCTCACGGTATCGTTCCTCGGCTTCGCGCTCTACTGCTACGTTAATGCCTTCATGCCAGTACGAGGTGTCCAACATGCCAAAGCGGAGAGGTACGTCGTCGTCAGTGGTACCGTCGGTGATGAATCCGGCATAACAAGAGTGGCGGGTGCGGATGCAGCCGAGAGACGGTACTACCTAAAATGGGGAGGGGG
>SZWC01008872.1:29070-91478 GCA_023375785.1 Penium margaritaceum | reverse complement strand
GCGGATGAGGCGCGCTCGGAGCACCTCTTCCTCGCCCTCCTCGCCGGAGTCGGAGAGGTTCTCCGCGACTTCATCACCATTACCGCCGTGGGCAAGGTGGTCCTCGCTCGGGTCAGTCGACGGACGCTGCTGCTGCTGCTGGGGCAGCAAGCCCCTGATCATATCCTGTAGTTCGGCCACCTGCCTCGTCAAGGTATCGCGGCTCTCCGTTTTTAGGTCCGCCAGTGCGCGCACTTGGCGCACCAATGTAGTCGGGCTCGGCGGCCGCTGCTGCTGCTGCTGCAGCGGTGGCTGCTGGTGTTGTGGCGGCGGCTGCTGCTGTCGCTGCTGCTGCTGCTGCTGCAGTGGCTGCTGTTGCTGTAGTGGCGGCTGCTGTTGCTGCTGCTACTGCTGCTGCGACTGCTGCTGCCGCTGTGGTGATGATGGCAGTGGTCGACGTTGACCGCTGACGGCGCTGCCCTCGGCAGCTGCGTCGGCAGCCATACTGGAGGAGGTTTGCTTCGGCATGGCAACCGGTTTCCTCCCCTGTTTTCCCCTCCGCGGAAGTCCTCCGCGGAGCATCTTCACAGAACCGCTCCTCCGCGGAACTTCCTCCCCGCGGAACTCCTCCGCGGAGCGTCTCCGCGAATACCTTCCGCGGTGAACTTCACCGCGGAAGCTCACCGCGGATCACCACGGATTACCGCGGATTACCGCGGATTACCGCGGATTATCGCGGAGTACCGCGGTTTTACCACGATTTTGCCGCCGACGACCGCGGTCAGGCCAAGCACCGCGGGAGTTCCGCGGTCGGGCGCGGAGTGCCGATTGTAGAACGCGGCGAGATGCCGCGAGTTGCTGAGGTTCCGCGGTCAGCTCGTTCCGCACCCGCCGCGCAGCGCTCGCGTTCTGCAAGCGGAGGGTGTACCACGGACTTGCGATCGCGGAGCTGCGGCGAGTGGCGCCGGTGTGTTCCGAAACTGCCGCGGAGGTGCCGTGGTGGAGATGCGCGGATCCGCGGAACACCGCGGATCTGTTGTGGCGACGTCACCGCGAGGTGACGAACTCGGAACACCGAGTGCCTCCGCGGCACTGGACGCGTGTTCCGACGCGGTCGCGCGGCTGCCGCGCCCGCCGTGGAGGCCTTGTCACCGCGGAGCACCGCGGAACGACCGCGGAACGACCGCGGAACGACCGCAGTTATAAAAAAAACGGTCGAAGTGGTGGTGTGCACTCCCAGGACCTCTCGCCGAGACCGTGGGCACTGCTGCTGCTGCTATTCAAGGCAACGGTTGCGGTTTCTCACGACTTTTACGGCTGCTGCGTCTCTACTGCGCAGCTATGCGAGCACTGACTCGCTGCTCTGATACCATGTGAGACAGCTCCTAGCACTGCTGTCGCTAGCGTGGCAACGCAAGCCAGCTAGCTAACTCACTAGCACGCACAGGTGGAGGTGAGAACAGCAAGGAGTTGGCTAGGGACACAAACACAAGTGTCAGAAGCTGCAAATGTTTGAAATGTGCAGAGAGAAATGACAACTGAGGTCTGGCCAACCTAAATAGTGCCACGGACCTAGTGGATGCACACACACACGGCGCACAATGGCGCTATTTTTCTAGTAGGACAAAACAGTGGCAAAAACACAGTTTTGGTCACAATTCCCTGCAGACACGTCAGAACGACGAGCCGTTTGAACCAGAACGGCCACGTCGACGAGATCTACATCCTGATAGGCTGCACGCCTACGTGCTCTGACACAGCACGAGTCTACAAAGTACGGAAGTCTTCTGGGCGCACGTCGTCACCGGCTGCCAGCCTGCTGCCGTCGTCGCCAGTCTCAGGGATCTGCACGTGAATGGACATGAGCCGAGGGGTCACCGTAAGCTGTGTACGACACACACAACAACACTGCTGTCGAGTCTTCAATGTTCGAACAACTAGGAACGAAGTCGCACGGACGAGCTGTGCAGCGAGCCCGCAGCTTGCGTCGCATCTCGCCTACCCCTTATGGACGGCCAAGTGCGATGTCCGAAAGGGACTCCATGCATCGGACAGCGTTCCGATGCTCGATTTCTGCCACGTCCGTGTGTAGGCTCTGGGGGGTTTTGTGCTCAACGTGGAAATTCGATGATCCGCGCAGTCCTTGGGAGGCTGCGAGCGGAACATGAAACTGTGTAGAAATTTTGGGATTTGGTAATTTCCAAAGTGATTCGTCCATGACAATATAATTGGTTGTGTGCCTGAATAGTCGAAGGAAAACAATTATTTTAGTCGAACGTAAGAGACACTGCGGTAATGTCGTACCTGCTCAAACTGGCCTCAAACCACAGTTTCGGTCGTAACTCACTGCTCAGGTGTTAGAATCACGCGCCGTCTGCACCATAACGTGCAGAACAATGAGCTCTACGCAACGATTGCGTGCAAGGTGGGTTCACATCATCAGACATGAATAGCAAGCAAAACAAGGAAATCGACCAAAATGGCCTATCCATCGAGAAAATTCTAGAGCACTCTGAACTGCATTGAGAGCACCCTGAATTGTCCGAGTGCAGTACCGAGATGTCGGCATGTGCTTTCCACAACACGAAGCACACTAAAGTCGGAGGGCTTGTCATCGCACCGGTAAAGGCTACCGAGTTCGTGGGTCTTGACCACCGAGAAAATTCCTACAACTGCAGACCAGTCAGTGAGACTGTAGAGACGCATCATCTGCGTCACACCTGTCATGGTGTAGCTACTGGATATGTCCCTGGACGATCTGGAGTCCCGTCGGGTCGTCACGATCCCCAGTACGACCGGTGCTCACCATCAACTCTGGGTACACCCGTTGCTACCACGGCCATGGCTCATGATGGGTGGAAGCCACACACACACCAACACTCCCACTGGCTGACACATCCCTCAAAACCACAATGGCTGAGCAAAGGCAGGGAAGGATGGCTTGGGCAACCAATCATGGCGAGAGATGGAAACTACGTTAGAGCGCAAGTTGGGGCAGTGGCGGTGTTGATGCAGCGCGCAGGCTTCCACGCTCGTTGCTTTGTCTGCTGCCCCCTAAGTCTGTTGCTTTAGAGAGTCTAAGTCTGAGTTCTCTGGGTTTGTAACTCAGAAATTCTTGCGCCAGTGTTAGCGTCAGAAAGCAGCTCAAAATAGGAAGTAACTGATTAGGAATGAAGAATGAGAAAAAATAGGAGAGCCCTCAAAGTTCTAGCTCCCCCCCCCAGCTTTGTAGAGCTTGTTACTCAGCTAACCAGCCAATCAGAAAATAGACCTAGACCTATTTTCGGGCAGACAGGGTTTTCTCGATGAGCCCTGCCAGACACTCGACGGCCCCAAACCCGGGCGTCGTCCGTATTGCCTGAAAATAGGAGCATTGCATAATACCAACGCTGCAAACACAATCGAGCGGTGAGAAACAACAAGAAAAATAGTAGCAAAGAGTTATGGCTGCCTGAACCCAGGCAGTGCCTACGATGGTCCATGATGCCAAACAGTGCCACGTAACATGAGACATGGACCATAGGCAGAGCATGATGCTGGAGACGCAATCGTACAGTCAGATCAAGCGCTGAACGCATGCAGGGAGCATCTGCGGTGGCAGTGACCGCCGGCGGCCCGACCGCCGAGGAAGCCTGCTGATGGAGCTGAGCACGTTGCCGTAGGGAGGAGGCTCTAGCGAACTACGTGTAGGCCTCAGCATGCGTCGGCTCCACCGGACGACACTCTAGCAGCGTCAAGTCTCGTCGTCAGTCATCTGCATGCCGATGTACACAAGCCGGGAGGACACATCAGAATACAATGTGAGGTGTGAAAAATTCAACACTCCCCCATGACTCACAGGCGTAGTGCACATGGGCGGGCAACGACACATTCAACAGACAGACTCCCCCAGGGCACATAGAGACATAAGCCAGAACAAGGAGTGCAACTCACAGACGCATGTCGACTAAACTCATAGCCTTCTTGAACGAGTCGCGCTTTAGTACCTTAGTCAAGAATTCAGCCAGCTGCCGTGCTGTCTCAACCTACACAGTGCTGATGCTGCCGTCCTGCAACAAAGAACGCACATAGTGATACTCAACATTGATGTATTTTGTGCGTATGTGATGCAAGCCATCATTGTCGGCGATGGCCATGGAAATCTCATTGTCACAATGCAGCATGATGGATGCGACGGACTGACGCAACTCGGACAAAAGACAATGCAACCACACGCTCTCACAAGCACCTGAACCAAGGGCTACGTACTCAACCTCAGCAATGCTACGTGCAATGCACCCCTGCTTGCCATTGCGCCAGGACACAGCCGTGCCGCCAATCAGAAAGATCCAGCCTGTGCGACTCTTACTGTCTGGACTGCCGGCCTAGTCACTGTCGGTGTAGCCCATCGCGACAACAGACGGCTGGCGGTGGAACATGAGACCTCGCCGAGGAGTCGAGATGACATAGCGTAGTACTCGGATCGCGACCTCGAAGTGGAGGTGATGCGAATCCCGAGAGAACTGAGCCAGGAGGTTGACGGCGAACGCAATGTCTGGACGCTTCGTCGTCGCCAGGAACATCAGTGACCTGATGTATCGCAGATACGTGGTCACCTCAACTAGCTCCCCCACAATGGCTGGGTCAGGATTCTTCAGCTTCACCTGGCCATTAGGTGACATGGGTGAAGATGCGCTCGACACGAGGGGCAGGTCCTCGGCGAAGCGAGTGGACAGAGTCTGTACATAGGCGGCCTGATGGACGTGTAGGATGCACTGGGAGCGATTATGCTCTACCTCCATGTCCTCGAAGACTCGGCCAGACCCGAGATCCTTCATCTAGTAGGCGGTGTGCAACAGGTCCTTGACACGATGGATGGCAGCCATGTCTGGCGACGCAATGAGGAGATCGTTGATGTAGACCAGTACAACGGCAAAGGTTTGGCCTCGCGGGCTGACGAACACTGCGGGGTCAACGATGTTACGTAGGAGACCGCCGCGGAGGAGCGTGCTGCTGATCTCGTGGTTCCAGTACCAAGGCGACTACTTCAGACCATAGAGGACCTTCCGTAGTCGCCAGACTCTGCGAGTGCCGTCGTCGAAGCCTTGGGGCTGCACCTTGTAGAGCTCCTCACCTTCCAACGAGCCATAGAGGAAAGCGTTACTCACGTCCATCTGATGCAGCTCCCATCCATGCTGGGCAACCAGGCTGAAAGAGCGCCCGGCTATTGGAGAACCGACCAACTGGGACAAAGATCTGGTCGTAATCAACACCAGGGACCTGAAAAAACCCCTTGGCTGTGAGGCGGGCCTTGTACTTGTCCAAGGACCCATCCGGCTTCCATTTGTGCCGGAATACCCACTAGGCACGGATGGCCTTTCGACCTCGAGGGAGATCGACGAGGTTATACACGTGGTGCTGCCGGATAGCAGCAAGCTCGTCAGCACAGGCAGCATCCCAGTGTGCAACCTCAGGAGAGGCTCGAGCCTGGCGTAGGGTGGCTGGGTCCTCCGGGTGTACTATAGAGTGGACTGCGAGAGCGTATACATCCTGAACTCCAGGTGGGATGCGTGCAATTGTAGCCATGACAGCATGCCGATGCTCATGATGGAGCATGACGTAGCCCCGTGCGGAGCCCGGATGGAAGCTTGTAATGATTGCTGAAGTGGTCAGGCTGAGGGCCTTGGTGCCAAGATCCCCACACACGATCATAGGAGTGGAAGAGACACGTGGAACGACAGGAGGCCGAGGCACCACAAGGCACAATGCGGCGGTCTGGACGCTCACTGACGGCCTGGGTTGGAGGCTGCCGCCTGGGCCACTCGGGTAGCACGGTAGGGTAGGAGATGGCACCGAGTCTGATGGGCTAGCGGAGGCGGACGGGGCTGCTGGCACAGAGGGAACAGTGGACGTAGGCAGAGCTACCGACCCGGAGGGGCCAACGGACACGACTGGGGCTGCCGGCCCGGAGGGGCTAGCGGGCACGACTAGGGTTGCCAGCCTGGAGGGGCTAACGGGTGCGACTGGGACTACCGGCTCGGAGGGGCCAACGGGCACGGCTGGGGCTGCCGGCCCGGAGGGGCAAGCGGGAGCGACTGGGCCCGCCGGCCCAAAGAGGCCAGCGGGAGCGACTGGGGCTGCCGGCCCGGAGGGGCCAGCGGAAACGAGTGGGGCTACCGGCCCGGAGGGGCCAGCGGGAGCGACTGGGGATGCAGGCTCGCAGATGCCAACGGGAGCGACTGGGGCAGACGGCGCGGAGGGACCAGCGGATGCGGCTGGGACTACCGGCTCAGAGGGACCAAGTGATGTGCCACCCGGAAGCGATAGGATGGAGGATGGACTCACCACTCCCCTACGCAATGGGAGGGACACCAATAAGCTAGAGCGGATGAGATCGCGGGGAGACAACTCCTCAAAGAAGAGGGTATCGCGGGACTCAACGATGCAGTGCCGAGACGGATCTGAGAAGTGCAAGGCCTTGGACTGACGAGAGACACCGAGAAAGGTACAAGGAATCTCACGGGGGACGAGCTTGCCACCCTGCTGCGGGACGGGTAGCCACAAAATGGCCACGCAGTCCCAGACGCGAGCTGGGCGGAGGCCAGCTCGCTGAACGCACCAGTGCTGGTACGGCGTGGACTGGCGGGGAGGGGGTCCGTGGGGAATCCGGTTCCAAACCCAAGTCATGTAGGCCATGGCTTCAAAGTAGAAGCCATCGGAGAGGCCAGACTCAACCTGCATGGTGCGTCGGCCATGGTACGGTTCCACCGCTCGGAGACGCCATTTTGGATGGGCATGTAGGGCGCTAACGTCTCATGGTGGATACCACGGGAGGCGAGAAAAGTCGTGGTGTTGCCCATGTACTCACCACCGCGATCGGAGCAAAAGTGGCAAAGAGATCGACCACACTCGCGCTCCGTAAGGACAATCCAGTCCTGAATGGCGGGAGCGACATTGCTCTTCTGCCAAAGGCAGAAAACCTAGCGGTAGCGAGAGCAGTCGTCAGTGAGGGTGAGGATATAACATCCATGCTCTTCGACGGTATCGGTAGGGAGAGGACCCATGACATTGGAATGGACCAGATCTAGAGGGTCGGATGCACAAGAGAAGGACTGAGGGTATGTGGACCGGTGCATCTTGTCCTGAGAGCAATCAATGCATTCTGTGGGGCACGACAGAGGGAAAGTATCTGGGTCAAGACCCTTGGCAGGCTGGGTGCGGAGCATGCTATCTATGACAACAGAGCGGACGTGGAAAAAGCGGCGATGCAAGAGACGTGTATGCTGTAGAGAGAGTGTGCTGGTGACAAACACATGGCTTGTGGCAGGTGATGGAGAGGGTACGGAAGGAGAGGAGGACAGACAAGGCACGTGCCACAGGTTGCCACTGGCGGTGGCGTGCAGAACGACAAGACCGGACGGACGTAACGACACAGTGCCAATACCACGTGAATGCAGAACGTCCATGCTCATGCGGTCAAGGGCAATAAGAGACAGGAGGCTGAGCTCAAGACCAGGGACAAAGAGGACATCGGTCACGAAGACATCATCGGCAGGACCACAAAAACGAACGACGCCGACGCCACGGACAGGTAACACCTGTCCTGAGCCCGTCTGAATGCAAGAAAACATTGCCAACAGGACCAAGCACACTGAAGGCCTCGCGAGAGGCCGTCATGTGATGCGTGACCCCGGAGTCGATGATCTAGGTCTCGGCAGGGTCCTTGACCGGAGTCGCCAGATTGCTAACAGTCACATGGCAACAAGCAAGAGATGCGGACGCGGTGAAGGGCGGTGCAAACCAAGACTGCCAATCATCAAGCCAATAGACGTCATCATGGAAGGGGACAGAGGGGGGCACTAGAGACAACGAGACGGACGAGGAGGCAGGATACGACGGCATCTCAGTCTCAGTCATGCCGCGAAGGGCAGACAAGTAGGAGATGACGCAACTCACTCTTCCTTGGGGAGGAGGGTGAGGCAGGCTGAGCTTGACCACGATGAACTGCTCCAGCTGACGTTCACGCGTGGACGGTATAGGAGTGTAGACGGAGTGCGGAGTGATAGTGCTGGAGCCCGGATAGGAGGACTGCACTGGTGATGGGAGCGGAGGCGTCGACGGCTGTGGATGATGCTGCTGTAGAGTTAGCGTTGGTGGGACCGGTGTGGCTGTCAGAGGAGTGGAACTGCTAGATTGTGTAGAGGCATCAGGGCTGGTGACAACTACTCTCACTGGCAACGCATGGTGGCAATGGCGCGCGCCTCGTCTGTTGGTAACGGGCAAGTGTACCACTTGTGCACTGGCTGGCCACTGTTGTGGCAGACCAAGCCACTACCACTAGAACCAGACGGTTGCTGCTGCTGCTACTGAGGGCCCTTGCTCTTCTTGCCCTTGTGCTTCTTCTTTGCCAATGACGAGGATCTGGTGGATGTAGCTGTTGTGGGAGAAGTGACGTCCTTGGAGGCGACTACAGGGGAGGCGAGGGCCTCTATGTGCTGGATGCGGGACTCTAGAAGAGCTTCCTCAATCTTGAGGAAGAGCTCGTATGCCCAGGATATGAGGATGCCCTGGGCCGCCATCGTGGAAAGGTTTTCCTGGGAGTAGTGGAAGAAGACTTCGGCGTACCCGTCGGTGACACCGCGCTTGATGGTGAGGAGCACGGCTAGAGGGGGTGGAGCAGAGATGCCTAGGCGACGGAGGATGTCCTCAGCCCGCTGCTAGTAGGAGGTGACCATCTCGGTCTCCCCCATGTGCAGGGAGTTGAACTCACGCAACAGGCGGCTGGAATGAGCCTCGCTGGATAGGCGATGGAGACGGGAGAGGATGTGCCATGCGACCGTAGGGTCTGGGGTCCCGCCGGCAGCGAAGTCGCCCAGGAATTTCTCTAGGGCCAGGCATGAAGCCGGAGGAGCGACTGGGAGGAGGGTACGTACGACGCGACCAGCGTCATAGAACTGGTCGACCTCGGTGGAGTCGTAGGGAAGGGTGTAGTACGCCTACAAGCTCACTCTGTGCCCAGATGTGGAAACCGAGTTCCCAGCTCCGGAACTGTTTGCCGGCCTCAAGCGGCGGGGGTGGGGTCTTAAAGTCCTTTGGCCTGTGGCCGGCACCTAGAGTGGGGCCAAGGACTGAAGTCACTGTCTGCCGTTGGCGTTGAGTCTGCTGCTGGGCTAAGTAATGTGTGGCAGCAGACACAAGGGGGCTGGCGTGCCCAGGGGGAAGGAAAGGTGGCAAGGCACTGGTGTGAGTCTGTGATGCCAATGGCTGCAGTGCTACAAGTTGCTATGTTAGTCCGGCAAGCTATTGCTGAATGGCGGCCAGGGGGTCGGAGGCACTGGTGACAAAGGTTGTAGACTGGTGCTGCTACTACTGCTGCTACTGCTGCTATTGCTACTGCTGCTGCAACAGCAGCTGCTGCTGCAACAGCAGCTGCTGCTGCTGGTGCTACTGCTACTGCTACTGCTACTGCTGCTACGGCTGCTGCTGCTGCTACGGTTGCTGCTACTACTTCAACTATTGCAATTTTTGCAAGAAAGGGAGTCTGGGGATCCTCCAATAGAGGAGGACTCCTCCCCACTGGGGCTGTTAGCCATGGTGGGTTGTGTTGCCCCCTTTTTTTCTTTTTCTTCTTAGGTGTGCTACTGTTGTCAGCAGTGACGTTAGCCTAGAACGGCTGACATCAGCAGCCACTACTTTGTATGTACAGGGTTGCTAATGTAGAAGTGTTTTCCATCCCCTTTTTTTGTTGTGTTGATGATGTCAGTAGTGACATCAGTAGTGACGTCAGCTGAGAACTACTGAAGTCAGCAGCGGCCATTGTTGGAGCCACTATTGTGGCAGATGAAGGATAGTTGCTATTGTTGTTGTAGTTACTACTGCTGTCGCTGCTACTGCTACTATTGTTGCTGGTCCGCTGTTGCAACAGCTACTACGGGTGCTACTATTGCTGTTGTTGCAAATATTGGTGTAGTAGCGGCTATTGCGCCTGTTCAGTTGCTGCTGCTGCAACTGCTACTGTTGTTGTTGCCACTTCTGTTACGGCTGCTATTGTAGAAGCAGGTGCTGCTGCTGTTGCTACTGCTGCTGCTGAGCTGCTGCGGCTACTGTGGCTATTTTAGTGGCTATGGCGATGGCGGCAGCCGCTACGACAGTGCTAGTGTGGTGGGGGAATTGTTTTTTCTTTTTCACTCGTCATTGCGGGCTCACTGCTCATTGTGAGCAGCGAGCTATAAGTAGTGAGCTCGCTGCTCGCTGCTAGCTGCTCGCTACTCGCTTCGAGCAGCGAGCTCGCTGCTCGTTGCGAGCAGCGGGCTACGGACAGCTACGACTACTGTTACTGCTGGCCGCTGCTACAGCCGCTGTTACTAGGTACTGCTGGCCGCTATCGGCTGCTGCTTGCTGCTACTACTGCTGCTGCCGGCTCCTACTATTGCTTGCTGCTGTTGTTTTAGCTACGAGCTGCTGCTGCTGGCTGTTGCTACTGTGGGCTGCTGGTGCTTCGAGCTGATGTGAGCAATTGCTACTGCCGGTTGCTACTACTACGCACAACTGCTGCTGGCTGCTGGTACCACTAACCGCTACTGCTTCAAGTTGCTGCTCCTACAGGCTACTGCTGCCATTCACTTGACCTGGATGACATCGCCACATGCGCTGTCGCCAACAGGCGCCTGACGCGGCCTGCCGCTCACCTCCTCGTGTCACGCGTGGGGGTTAGTGCTGCCGGAAAAACTCTGACAGCATTTCCCCTGGCCCAGTGGCCGTGGGAAAAATTCTGACCCTGCCACCAGGAAGGTCAATGCTGTCGTAAAAAATCTGGCAGCATTTCTCGTGCACTGGTGCATATGGGAGTCCACCGGCGTAGTCAAGCACCTGTACGCCAATCATCTGCTACTGCTACTACGCTCTGACTTTGATACCAAGATGGAAACTATGCTAAAGTGCAGGTTGGGGCAGTGGCGGTGTTGATGAAACGTGTAGGCTTCCACGCTCGTTGCGCAGTCTGCTGCCCCCTCAGTCTGCTGCTCTAGAGTTTTAGTATGAGTGCTCTGGGTTTGTTACTCAGAAATGCGCTTGCCAGTATTAGCGTCAGAAAGCAGCTGAAAACTGGAAGTTATTGATTAGGAATGAAGAATGAGCAATAATGGGAGACCCCTCCAAGTTATAGCTCCCCCCCCCCAGTTCTGTAGAGCTTGTTACTCAGCTAACCAGCCAATCAGAAAATAGACCTAGACTCATTTTCTGGCAGGCAGGGTTTTCTCGGTGAGCCCTGCTAGACGGCCGACAACCCAAAACCCGGGCGTCGTCCGTTTTGCCTCAAAACTGGACCATACCATAATACTGACGCTACAAATGCAGTCGTGCGGTTAAAAACAGCTAGAAAAATAACAGCAAAGAGTTATGGCTGCCCGAACCCAGGCAGTGCCTACGATGGTCCATGATGCCAAATAGTGCCACGCAACATGAGACATGGTCCCTAGGCAGAGCATGACGCTGTAGACGCAAAGATACTGTCAGATATAGCGCTGGATGCATGTAGACAACATCTGCGGTGGCAGTGACCGCCGGCGGCCCGACCGACGAGGAGGCCTGCCGATAGAGCTGAGCACATTGTCGCAGGGAGGATGCTCCTGTAAACTGCGTGTATGCCTCAGCGTGCGTCTGCTCCATCGGATGACACCAGCAGCGTTGAGTCTCGCCGTCAATCATCTGCACGCAGATGTACACAAGCCGGGAGGACACACAGAACACAATGAGAGATGCGAAAAAACCAACAGTGTGCACCAATCAAGAATTCCACAACACAGGGTCTCCTTGTGACAATGGTGCATCCCACAAAGTGCCCGGGTCTCGACCTTGCAAGAAGTCAATCACACACCTACGTGTCAAGCATCATGCAAGAGATACAGAGAAAAAAGGTGTCCTCGTGACCCCGGAAAACGTCACCGAGTGTCCGGGTCTCGACCACACCATGCATGGATCATACACACCACATGGAGGCAATGGGTCTCCACGTCACAACGATAGAACTCACGAGGTGAGCAGGTCTCGACCAGCATAACCTCGACTGGAGCATCATGCCAAATACAAACTAACCACGCTGTCCTCATAAGGGCGTCAGGCCAAAGCCCACAGAACAGCACCCCCCCTAGGCTGCAGAGGCTGACAGCACGAACAAAGCTCATGGCTGCTTCCAACAAAATCCCTGAGGGGGGAGTATGGCTCCTCCATGGCCACATACCCTTATAGAACAATAGCAAGGGAGACAACAATGCTGGTGGGATGTGCTGGCACAAAGCCTCATCCCGGAGCGCCGTCGTTGTCGTGGTCGTCGCTGTCATCGTCGTTGCTGTCGTAGTTGTCACTGTTGTTGTCACTTGCTGATGTGACTAGTGACCGGCTGGCTGCATGTGCGGCATGTAGGCGGTCAGTCGCGGAAAGAAGAGTGAAAAAGGAGGCAAGGGTGGGAAGCAACCCACCGCACTGATGGCACATGGCATAAGTGGCGCTGGAAATGTACTCCTGAAGCCAGGGGCCTTTGCACTTGATTCTGGCACAAATCACCATTCCACCAACGACAAACGGGGGTTCATCTCCATGGGACCATGCCACCTCAACTTCCGTTGCGCTAACGGGAGGGTGGAACCAGCTGAAGGGGTGGGTGACAAGCTGGTCACCATCCAGGTGAATGGCCAAGAGGAGGAGCTCAAGCTCACCGAGGCAGTCTATTTGCCCAACTTCACTGCCAACCTACTCTCTGTCGGCAAGATTGCTGACCGAGACATGACTGTCGTCTTCGACAAGAACAGGGCCGTCATCCTTCCCACGTCGGTAGTGAAAATATGGTACGTTGCAAAGAGTGTGGTGGCCGAGGTTCCACGCGTGGACGGCCTCTACATCCTCCAAACCAAGATGGAGGGTGCTGCCGAATCTAGGACAGCCATGACTGCCGGGGGCAGTCAGGTGGAAGAGGCAGAAAGCAGCCGCCCGTCAACAGCAGCAGATTTAACAAAAGCAGTGGAAGCTGCGGCACCCACCCAACCTGAAGCAGTCGCTGAGGCTGCCACGGAATCGGAAGCAAACTGTGGCCAAGACCTTTGGCACAGGCGCTTGGCCCATGCTGCCCACTCCACGTTGGAGACAATGGGAAAGCACGAGCTAGTGCGGGGCTTGGCCTTGGGGAATGGAGAGGGTGCGGGAAAGGGGAAGAATGCATGTGAGGCATGCCTCATGGACAAGGCTAAGAGGAAAGGGCGAAAGGGGAACAAGCACGGAAATCTGGCAAGTGAACCTCTCGAGTTGGTCCACACCGACGTGTGCGGGCCGATGCGGACAGTCTCAGTCGGAGGCTGCAGGTATTTCTTCACCTTCACCGATGACAAAACTAGAAAAATATGGACGTAATTCATGAAGCAGAAGAGTGAGGTAAAGGAGCATCTGCAGCACTTTGTCGCAATGGTTGAGCGGCAGACCGGCAAGAAGGTCAAGGCCCTTCGTTGTGATAACGGCGGGGAGTACAAGGCCTGTGAGGGCTGGCTAGCGGAGCAGGGGATACGACAAGAGAGTACGGTACCTGAGTCGCCCGAGAGCAACCGTGTCGCTGAACGGCTCAACCAACCCATCCTCAGGATGGTAAGAACAATGATGTATAAAGCAAAGCTGCCAGGAAGGTTCTGGGCTGAGGCTGCTAGGACAGCGGCCTACATCATCAACCTCACACCTGCATCAGCCCTTCGAGGGAAGGGGAAAAAGAAGCTGCCGCCAATGACCCCACAAGAGGCATGGTCGGGCAAGAAGCCAGATGTCTCGCATCTGCGAGTTTTTGGCTGCCAGGCCTATGTCAAGAAGCTGACGAGGGAGGGTGCCAGTAAGCTGGATCCGCAGGCCAAGAAATGCGTGCTCTTGGGGTATGACAGTATCCAACGCTCTTACAGGCTTTGGGACCTACAAGGCAACAAAGTGATTTGTAGTAAGGACGTGGGATTCAACGAGGCTTTAGTAGAAGCAGAGCAGCAGTTCAAGGACGAGCCAATGTCCAAGCCAGGTGAATGGCTGGTTCTATTGGAGACAGGTGATGAGGCACCACAGGGGTGGAGCAGCAGCATGGTAACAGAGACAAGAGGAGCGGTAACTTCAGGGAAAGCCGCAACACAGGACTCTGACGTTGAGTCAGATTCCTCCTCCTCTAATGATGAAGACTCTTCCACCAAGGGAGAGTGTGGTAAGAGAAGCAGAGCAGCAAGAGCAGCAGCAGCAGGTGCAGCAGCAGTAGCCGTCGCAGCAGTAGGCAGTAAGGCGCAGCTCGCGCTTATCTGTCCTGCCACGGCAGTACGATGCTACAACCGGCGAATGGACTGGTCTGAGTTATGCCTTCGTGGCTCAGGGAGAGCCGTCCACAGTGGCAGAAGCGCTTGCTCTACCGGATGGGGCCAAGTGGAAGGCCGCCATCGAAAGCGAGTTGGCCTCGCACAAGGAGAACAGGACATGGAAGCTGGTGGACCGGCCCGCAGGCGCCCACATTGTAGGGTGCAAGTGGGTCATGGTCAAGAAGCTGAAGCACGATGGGACCATCGACTGCTACAAGGCGCGGCTGGTGGCCAAGGGTTTTGCGCAACGGCCGGGGAGCGAGTACGACGAGACGTACGCGCCTGTCGTCACCTTTGCGACAATCCGGTCTCTTCTCGCAACAGCAGCGGCCAAGAACTTAGAGGTTCACCAGATGGATGTCAAGACTGCCTTTCTCTACGGAAAGCTTGACAAAGAAATTCTGATGGAGGTGCCTGAGGGGGTGGATGCACCACCCGGAAAAGTTTGCAAGCTCGTCAAGTCATTGTATGGGTTGAAACAGGCCCCGAGGTGCTGGTACCAAGAGATGGACGCCTTCATGGAGGGGTCCGGGTATGGTCACTGTGAGAACGACCTCAGTATGTACGTATGAGAGGACGAGGATGGCCTCGTCTTGGTGGCTCTTTACGTCGATGTCCTCATCATCTGCGCATCATCGACAAAGTTGCTAAAGAACATCAAGATGCAGCTGAGCAGCCGGTTCCAGATGAAAGACCTAGGACCTCTTGAGTACTACCTAGGGATCAGTGTCACGCGGGATCACTCAGGCGGCACCATCAGGCTCAGCCAGACCAAATACATTGACCAAATTCTCAAGCGGTATGACATGGAGGACTGCAAACCCGTCAGCAACCCCATGGCAGTAGATTGCATCCTAACCTCAGCTGCTGCTCCTAGCAACAAAGCAGAGTAGGTCGACATGGCAGGCGTGCCATATCAGTCTGTCGTGGGCAGTCTAATGTACGCGATGGTCGCGACTCGCCCCGACATCTGCCACGATGTGGGGTAGGTGAGCAGGTATGTGGCCAACACTGGGCCACAACACTGGCAAGTAGTGAAACGGATCTTCCGCTACCTGAAGGGCGCGCGGCACCTGTGCATCCTGTACGGTGGGATGCCACAGTTAGAATCCTTGCAGCTCATGGTGTACACCGATGCAGACTGGGCTGGGAATGTCGACGACCGCAAGTCCACGTCGGGCTACGTGTGCGTGCTGAACGGAGGAGTCGTGTCATGGGCGAGCCGCAAGCAGGACTATGTCTCCCTCTCCACAGCCGAAGCAGAGTACATCGCTCTAGCGGAAGTGTGCAAGGAGACATTGTGGCTGCGTAGCCTGCTCCAAGAGATACGAGCACCTCAATCGGCTGCAACGGTGGTCAAGGTGGACAACAAGTCTGCCATCGACATGTCCAAAAACGACACCTTGACGCGGAGGACTAAACACATCGAAGTTTGGTACCACTTCAGTCGTGACCTGGTCGCTAAGAGAGTGGTGGAGCACGTTGCGTCCAAGCTCAACCAGGTAGACATGCTGACAAAACCCCTTGACCGAGAACTCCACCTCGCAGGAAGACAGGGTATCGGCATGAAGAACGCAAGTGACGAAGACTGAAGACAGGACAAGTGGCCCGAGGTGCAAGGGAGAGATTGTTGTTATTTGAATGCCCCTTGGCCACTAGTCTCCAGAATTGGCAAGTAGTGGACGGACCAGGCATGCACTGCTCATGTGGAGCAAGTCCCCTGGGTCCGATCCAACAGGCCTGGTATGCACTGTCCTTGTTCAAGGATAAGTCCCCTGGTTTTTCTGATGATGGCTATTCAGATTGTCAATCTGACCATACCGATGGAAAGAGCAGGTGTCAAACCGCCAGCTGTCCAAGTTTCCGGCTGATCCAACGGTCGGATTGGAAGATACAAGATGTGCCTTGGATCAGGGGATGGCTTCCCTGATTGAGGGGATGACCTCCTTAATTTAAGGGGTGACATCGGCCGAGGCGCACGCGCTTCAGCTTAGCCGAGGCGCGCGCAATTCGGCTGCCAAAGGCACTCCTCAGCTATTTATGCCTTGTACTTGCCACTGTCTCAACCACTCCTTCACTTGATGTCTCTTGTTTGAGCTGTGCGCTTGAGACTGAGCTTGATATGAACTGCTAAGGTGGTTGTAATCTTGCTCGTGTGAGAGTGCTAACTTAATTTGTTGGGCTCTCACACCAAGGAAGAAGAAGGCTTAGAGGGCGGGAGCCCCTAAGACCTTGAGCGAAAGCACCTGGGTAACTAGGTCTCACCAGAGGCATAGTTAATTCCTTGGGGGTGATCGTGATCCTTGGGTGAAATTCCCTTGGACGGTCGGCAGTTGCCATTGTGTCGGCGCTGTTTTCTAGACCGGAGCCTCAGGCCACGTGACTCAGGAATGACAAGTCCTTCCGCTCGGGATAGAGGACGAGGAAGCAATGGTGGAGGTTGGAATGTTGAACTGGGATATAGGTGTTTGAGGGGTCACAATCATTGCTGTAACAAGTGGACTCTGCTGATGGGCGACAGTAGTCTCATGAGCCGATGTCTCCTGGAGAAAGTACCAATGAGCCCAAGGAGGCAATTGTAGTGATTCCGGCAATTCAGAGAGGGTCGCACGGTCAAAGCCCATAAAGAGCTTCACGTGGTCCAAGGGCACCTCCATCATGATGGCGTCCAGTGCCCATAGCTATGTCCCACCACTAGTCCCAATATGCGTGTAAATGTGCATGGTGCATCTCCAATAGTCTGCTGCAAGATCCATGGGACCCTGGCAGGGGGAGTGGAACTCACGCAGTGGAGCCGGCCTTGTGGCATGGGTCTATGTAGCGAGCAGTGTTAGGTCCAGCTCCCAGTCCTGGCATGGGTCTATTCCAGTCCCGATCCTGACCTCATCTAGAAAGGGGAAAAATTTGGCCATAGTGTCTCGTGGCATGGCAGAGAGCAGAATACACATCACTCTCGCTGTTGTCTCGACTTGGTGAGCGTCGCGAGTCTGGTACCGGCTATGGTAGTAAGGCTAGACATCCTCGAAGTCGGCTCAAACCTGAAACATGGTCTCCCACCAATCAAAGCCCTCATCGCTGTCGTAACGGGGTGGTGTCTCAAATTCCTTCGGTCGTCGCTCTGCAGGGAGGGTGACCTCAGGCTCAGGAGATGGTGGAAGAGGCTGGAGGAGACCACCTGTGAGAGAAACACCACCAAAGCTAATTACTGCTGAACAACGTGGTTGGTCGTGATGGTGAGAAGATGGCAGGGTGAGAGGATGGGGCCACTTACGCAACTCAAGAATGCGCTCATCAAGAAAGTGTATCTCATCCGCAACTCACGGCTGTCATCCTCCATCTCCTCCTCATCCCAAATAACAAATCGTGAATGCAATGTTGTGTAGGGCATAGAATACTAAACGGACGGTGCAGCTCTGGCAGGTCCTCCTAGTATCTGCTGTGAGGCCCCTGAATGACCCCTCACTAACTCCGTGATCTCCTATAGCACGTTGGTCTGACGCTGTTATTAGCGGCACATCTCATCCCGCGTTCGACAAAGCTCATCGACTTCAAGTGACTACAATCATGGATTCATGATGTCAGAAGATGAGGAAGAGGAGGGGTATCCAAGCCCCTTGCCCTTGTCATGGACAAAAAGCATCGGTGCTGCTCAGTAGGGTCCAAACGTCAAAGTTGTTGGAATCAGCAACCGTTGGTGTTTCTCAAAGAGATGGAACGCTGGCAAACAACGATGTTTTAGCCAAACTTTTGGCTAAGTATGGTGCTGACATCACCTACAATGATGATTTCAGCATTAAGGTTGCCCAAATGAAGAAAAATTTGGAGCAATTATGCGCCTGAGGATGCTGAATGTAATGGCATCGGTTTCGTACATAACAACCTTCAATGAAGTCGAAACGGCCACCCTTTTCTTTTCAGCCCAAAATCCAGAAAAAATGTAGATCTTACAGAGGTGTTTTCTTGTTTCCTGGAGTTTGCATGGCACAAGATGAGGTGGGAGCGGACGTGATGGATAGATTTTCACAAGAGCTTTCTGTGAAGCACTTACACGCTAAAAATGGTGGTCATATGGGGCGGTTTCACTCTCTGACATCCGGGGAAGGTGGTAGGTGCGACATGAGTGAAGCTCCTAGGAACATTCACGGACCCCTTCTCAGCATGACGTGTCCCAACTACTGCTACAGAGGGTTGGTAAACCCTTGGCATCCCCATGTTGGTGGTGTGGTGATGCGGATAAAAGGGTGTCTCAGCTCCTGCAATCTACTACGGCAGGTCACCGTGGCTTGGTGGGTCCTCCCAAGACCGTGGCTTTAATTGTGACTCTCACTATTGCTGCCACTGTTGCGCCTCTGTTGTGTAGCACAGCAAGGGATGCCTTGCCTCTCTGATATCATGAGAAGCTGCTAAAAAGATTCTTAGCCTTGCTGTTGCTGATGTGGCGACACAGTCCAGTCCGCTGGTGCACTACCAAGCAAGCAGGTGCAAGAAACACCAAGAGTTAGGCTAGGGAGATACGCAAATTCTCATAAGCTCCAATAGCTTAGTTATGCAAAGAGAGATGACAACTGACAAGTAAATGACATAAATACCTGCCACGGCGCACGGTGGGTGACACCCACGGTGGTGTTAGTTTGTACTAAAACAAGCCCAAAACCACTATTTGGGCCGTAATTCTGTGCACAGGCATCCAAACACAACACCGTTTGAACCTGAAGATACAAATCTCGAGCCGGATGCTATGATTGGTCACAAACACAGGTCCCTCATTGATCAGTGGATATACAATATAGAACATGAAAATTGGGCTCAAGACCCAGTCCACCAAGAAAACTCTAGTGACAGCAGATTAACCGCAGAGCACCCAAGCAAGCACCTGGGACGTCGTGGCAACTGTTTGGCAGCTGTGAGTGGATGGAGCCACCACTCGTTGGTGCTCCGGTGTCAGTTGGGTCCATATCAGGTATAGGTGGCTTAGGTTGCTATGCTAAAGAAGCAAGCAAGCAAATTGAAGGAATGGTGCGACGGCATGGATCAGGACAAGCTCAATTTCACGTAGGATCACTAGGAAAGAACAAGTAGGTGAGTAAGGAGTGAGCGAAGTGATAAATGGAAGTTGACCGGGCCACGCACGTGAGGTTGTCATGTTTTCAGTTTAGTGAGCCAGGTTGCTGATCCTTCAAGACCACACGTCTGGCTTATACTGGCATGTGAGAAACCACATGGGGCTCGTTTAAATCTCTCTCATATGAGAGAGATTTAAACCACATCGAACATGAGCGTATGTCGTGCATGCACTCCTATAAAAGTATGCTCCATGTTAAAATGCAGAAGTATAAAACATGACTACAATCTAGCTCTCCACAAATATGGTGTTGGGGTTCTGGCCACCATTTGACAGCTTGATGGTGCAGCCACCTCTATGCGCTCAATGATGCGTCACAGTGTTCCACCTGAGAGCTTTAATCCAAGTCAATCACCTGCAGTGATGATGTGTATATGAGAAGAGTCAAGAGGTCACTTTGTTGTGTTACACCCATAACCAACACTCCCCCATGACCCACAGATGAATAGCCCACACAAACAAAAGAATAGATACAATACACGAAACGAAAAGAATCACAAGACTCACGTCCATTAGGGGCATCATGCAAGTGCAACAGACCACCGGCATGCACAGCCGCTTTGAACATGTCATTGCAAAGAGCATTGGTGAGGAATTTTGCACGCTGCTGACGAGTGTCGAACCAGACAATCTAAACTTCTCCAGCAATTACGTGCTTGTGTACAAATGATATGCTTGGTGCCATAGCAATGCACACCATCGTGCTCAATGATTGCCTTTGCACTTTGGTTTTCGTAGCGCATGGTGATGCAGCGAATGGGAACACGCAAGTATTACACCAGGCGAGATAGCCAAACACTTCCACACGTACTTGTACCAAGTGCCACATACTCTGCCTCACTGGAACTTTGGGTAACACATCCCTGTTTCCCACTCTTCCGAGAGATGGTAGTCCCACCAAAAAGAAAGATATAATCGGTGCGGCTATGAGCATCAGTGTCGTGTGTCCAATCACTATCTATGAATCCGTCAACGACCATGGAGGACTGAGAACGAAAACAAAGTCCCACACATGCAATGGACAGTGCGTAATGGACAACAGGCAGTGCCACCTCAAGGTGTTTTTGGCGAGGTTGTTGGGTGAACTGGGCCAAGAAGTTGACCGAGAAGGCCACGTCTGTCCGGGTGGTGGTTGTAAGGTACATGAGAGAGACGACCACACTGAAGTATTTGGTCACATTGACAGTCTTCTCCAGTTGTGCTGATTTGAGGAACTATCCTATTGGAGTAATCGATGTGGATGCAATGGGGGTGTCAGCCACAGGAGGCGTCTGCAACACAGGCTCAGGGGATGAATTCAGAGTGGAGTGCACAGGGGAATGTGTGTGGGCACCAGAGGGTGCCGAATCTAAGGACACAGAGGATGCAAGGATTGGTGAGGACTTAGAAGAGGAGACGGTCGGTGAGTTAGATGGGGAGGACAGGGAGCCACTGTCCATGGGAGGGACATACATCGACGGAACAACAAGAGGAGCCATGCTAGCAGAGGAGGAAGGTGACTTCCGGAGACCAGAGGCTAGGACACACACAATCCCCCAATCCGATGGAGGGAGGGGAGGAAGGAGGGTGACGGGACATTGGACAGGTCACAAAGGATGACATCCTCGAAGAAGAGGGTGTCACGGGACTGAATGATATGGGACCGGTCAGCGTCCCAGAAGCGCCAAGCCTTCAACATGGCCGAGACACCAAGGAAAATGCAAAGGCGGGCGTGGGGGCTAAGTTTGCCATCCTGAAAGTCCTCAAGCAGTTAGACGGCAGCGACACAACCCTAGAACAGGGCAAGACAAAGGTCAAAGCGATGACCGTACCACCACTAAAAGGGGGTGACATGAAGAGGGAGAGGACCGTGCGGGACACGGTTGGCCTGTGTCTCCCACGTACGGCATGGCCTCAAAGGAGAAGAGAGGGGGAAGGCACGAGGTATTGAGAAGAGTACGGAAACTGTCAGCAAGTTTATGGTTCCAGCATTTTAGAGACACCATTTTGTTGGGGTGTGTAAGGAGCGGACAGCTCCATCATACCCCGCGAGAGGACAAGAAGCCGACAGTGGGTCACATAAACTCTCCCCAACGTTCACAACAAAAGACTTGTATGCAAGCATAGACCAGCTCAGCCTGGGGAAGCCAGGACTCAAGGGTGGAGCAGACACAACTATTTAGGCGGATGGCAAAGACCTGTATGCAAGAGAAGTCATATGTGAGACAGAGGATGTAGCGGCCAACCCTTTCCGGTGCATCATAGACAAGGGGTCCCATGACGTCAACGTACAAGAGATTAAGGGACTAGGACGTGCAGGATTAAGAGGTGGAGAACGGGGAATGGTGCATTCTGCTCAAAGCGCAGTCAAGGCAATCAGCAGAATAAGGGACATGGAACATGGAGGCATCAAGACCATGAGCGGGCTGGTCAAAAAGCAAAATATCAATGGCAGCAGTGTGAGTGTGGTAGAGGCGGTGGTGCAACACCTGTGCGTGAGCTGAGAAGAGCAAGCGTGCAACATGAACGAGGATGGTGGTAGCGAGATGAGGCTCAAAACACGACAAGCAAAACAGATGGCCATGGTGCTTGCCATGCAGCAGAACACGACCAGTGGTACGGTGTTACACAAATGCAACGTCACGGCTAGAGGAGAATTCCATGCCTTAGTCATCGAGAGTCATAAAAGAAAGAAGAACCAGCTCAAGAGAGAACACGAACAGCACGTCAGCCAAGAAGAGCTTCCCTCCAGGACCAACAAAGCAAACAACCCCAATACCCTGGACAGGCAGAAGCTGGCCACAACCAGTGCGCACAAACTGAACAGAGCCAACTAGACCCAGTGAGACGAACGAGGAATGAAAGGAGGTCATGTGGTGGGTGGCTCCTGAGTCGAGGATCCAGAAGCCACCCGACACACGAATGGACGCTGGATCACGGGTGACAACATCAATGGCAGAGCGTGGAGGAAGGTACTGGCCACAGGCAACAAGGGAATAGGACAAGCTGTAAGACTGCTAGTGCTCAATCCAGGGGACATCAACTGGAGAACATCCCTGAACATGACCTAACGATGGACTTAAAAAAATATCATCGACAGCACACGCAAGTGTCCCCTCAACCAAACACACACTCTCACCTCCCTAATCATGGAGGTGTCATTGGTGAATAGCATAAAAGAGGGCAGCATACAGCTGGCGATCATTGTCATGCAGACCAGAGGTGATGACGACGCCTGAAGAGGGGCGCAAAGAAATGTAGGTGGACAATGCCCCAAATGGAGGAGAGTAGGACCCGGAAGGTGGCCCATTGTAGATTGGGCCACCAAATCCTGGAGCCATCTCCAGGGATCAGGTGGCGTTGGTGAAGCCATGGTGATGATGTAGGTGGCAGCAGATGCAGAGAAAGATGAAGTACGGCTCGAGGATCCAGCGGAGGTTGAGGTGCCAGAAGCACCATCATTACCACCAGAGGAGCGGGTCCAGTGTGCACGAATGGCAGACGCAAGGCAGGCATCGTCAGGTGGTGCAAGACACGTGGACGTGGCATGGCTAGGGGTGCCACAGTTCCATCATGTAACAGTGCTCGAGGAGGATGAAGGAGATGTGATGCAGTCAAAGCCTTGACCATGCCCCTCCTGTCCACCGTCGTCCATGGTACCACCCCTGCCTTTACCATTACCATGGCCCCCACCCCCACCACCCCCCTGAGAGTTGCTCGCCTTGTGCCTAAGCAGTGAAGTGAACTTTCTAGGAGTAGAAGGTGAGATTGGAAGTGAAGTGAGGTAGATTGGAGTCAAAGTCAGGTTTGCATTGTGATCGTGATGCTAGTGCTTTGGCAGCGGCTGCGCTGATAGCGACTGCGAGTGTGAGAAAATCACAAGAGGTAGAGCCAGTAGAGGTGGATGTAGAACTGGGTGAGGTGGAATAAATAGTAGTAATGCTAGCAGCAATGGAGGCAGAAGGAGTACCACGCAGTGATGGCTGAAGGCGGTTAAGAACCAAGTCAGCAATGTGATGTGCAAAGCTCTCTAGATCAGCCTATTCATCATACATCGTTTCCTTTACAGTGCGCTACGCAGTGATTGTTGCATGCAGTGCATTGTGCTCACGCTGTAGCCCAACTTGTAAGGTAACATATTGATGCCAATGGCGTGACCCTGCCGAAAACATTTCGGCAGAGTTTCCCTTCCCCAAATGGGCGTGAGATGAGTGTGATGGGTGTATCAGGACTCTGCTGCAAGGAAACGGACCTGGATTCACAAACACGCCAACCCATATTCAGTATTGAAGGGACAGGGGTAAGACAGGAAGCCAAGCTCACCAGGCCTGACGACGTAGCGTGAAGAGAGGAGGGAGAGAAGCTGTTGCGGAGGACGCCACAACTGCGATGGTGGCAGACGTGGAGACGATGAGGGAGGATATCCCAGTCAGTGCAGCGGCTATGAGGGTGGATATGGCATTGTCGAGACAAGCAGCTGAACGTGACGAGTTGCTGATGATTATGAGGAAAGCAATGACGCTTGTGTAGTGGAGGCGTAGATGCAGGTCATAGCACTAGAATGTGTTGTAGTAGCCGCTACTTCTACCGATGCTACTATGCCTACTGCGTCTGGAATCTGAGTAACGATTTTGACTACAGTTGGTGCTAGAGGACCCTGATCAACTGCTGTTGTACTATACGTCTCAATGGCTCTTCCAGAAGTAGAGCTGGCAGGTGCACGTGCAGCAAGTGTTGTGGCATAAAAAGTGGAAGCAACAGTAGCACTAGAAACAGGCACAACTTGTAAGACAAATAAGATGTCAGGTGAAGGAGATGCGACAGACTCTGCGGCAGATGTAGCTGGAGAAGCTACATGGCGTGGAGCAGAGGCTGTAGGCGCTGTCGTTGCAGCTACTAGTGCTGATCCTTGAGGGAAAGCACGTCAGCACTACTCAAGGGTCCTATGGACAACAGGTGGGCTTCCCGGAGATTGAAGATGTTGGTGATTATGCAGTGGTCCCATGGCTGGCACGTCCTATGCCATCAGCGAGTTGTCGGTAGCAGACTGACAGGAGGTTGCGAATACCCTGGTGTCCTCCCGCTCGTCGTGCTTGGTAGGATCGTAGTCCTCACTGGGATGATACCCGAGACTGTTGCGGCAAACTCGCGGCCACACCTCACGCTCCATCCTCTCCTTGCAGTATGATATCTCATTTTCGAGACGGTCGCGCTCCCGCACGGCTGTGGGTGAGGCCGGAATGGGTTCCATCTCAGGAGGAGACACCGGCGCACTGAGTACCAGGCTACCTTGTAAGGCAGCCGCAAAGCAGAGAGATGATGGCGGAGTATGCTGCTGTTGCTACTCCTGTTGCTGCTGCTGTTGCAATTGTCGTAACCACTGTCAACACGTGCATGGGCAGCAGCGGTGAATTTTGCTGCTATGGCTGACGTGTGCGTGGTCAACAGTGGGAAACACTACTGTTGTGAGAGCAGCTAAGGTTGACGTTTGCGCAAGCAGTCGTGAGTGACGCTGCCGCAACTGCCATGACCACGGCTGTTGTGTGCGTAGGCGGCAGCGGAGGACGCTGCTACGGTTGCCACAACCACGGCTGAGATGTGTGCTGGAAATGGTGGAGACGCTGCTACTGTGACTGGAGCACGGCCAATGCGGACTCAGGTAGCAGTGGTGAACGATGCTGCTGTTGCCGCACAAACGACTGAGCGGGCAGCTGCAAGGAATGCCGCTTTGGTGGCCGTAGCATGGCTGATGTGAGTGTGTACATCAATGGATAACGATGCTACTGTTGCCATAACCACGGCAGAGATTCTACTGCTATGGGCGGGGAACGGCGGATGCTGACTCAGGTAGTAGTGGTGAACACCGTTACTGTTGTCGCACGAACGCCTGGGCAAGAAGCTGCGAGAAATGTCACAGCGGTGGCTGTAGCATGGCAGATGCGGGCGTATATAGCAGCGGAGAATGCCACTACTGTTGCTGTTACCACAGCAGAGATGCTGCTGCGATGGCTGTTGCTCGGCCAATGCGAACATGGACAGCAGCTGTGAACACAGTAGAGAGTTTTGTATCAACGACTTAAGAGTTCGCAGGCAACAGCAATAAAGCATGCTGTGAAGGTCGTACCATGGCCAACATGTGGACGGGCAGTCGTGGTAGACACCGCTGAACTGGCCGCAAAAACGACTAATTGTGCACGTGCAGCAGCGATAGACGCTGCTGCTGTGGCCGCAACCATGGCCGACGTGTGTGAAATGCTTGAGCGGGATCACCCGACGAGGCCTCAAGACCGTGGGAGTAAAAGGATGCTTCTTCTTGCTCTGATAACAGAAGCCTGTCATAAGCAAGCAAAGGAAAGGAACGATGTGACGCCATGGATTGGGGCAAGCTTACTTTACAAAAAATCCATATGAAAGAACAAGAAGGTGAGTGAGGAGCGAGCGAAGTGATAAGTGCCAGTTGACCGGGCCACCCACGCAAGACTATTGATGTAGGATCCGGACGCCACCCAGTGATCAAACCCAATCCTGGAACAAACGAGCTCCATGAGGTTTCTCACACGCCGGAATAAAGTGGACTTGTAGTCCCGAGGTATCAGCAACCTGGCTCACTAAGCTGAAACATGCATCTGAGAGAAACTCAAACCACAGTAGCCATGATCATATCTGGTGCATGCACTCCTATGAATGTGTGTCCCATGTTAGAATGCATTAACTATAAAACATCTCTACAATCCAAAACTACACAAATCTGATATTGTGGTTATGGCCACCATTTGACAACTTCATGACGTAGCCACCACCGTGCGCTCCATGATGCATCATAGTATTGCACTCAAGAGCTTTAATCGAGGTTAATCAGCTATAGTGATGATGTGTTTGTGATTAGAGTCAAGAGGGCACTTGCGAGTGTTACACCCATAACCAACATCATGGATCTGCACGAGCATGGACACGGTCAAGTGGTCACATTAAGCTCTACAAACAGATGTGGAGGACTCACATCAGAACAGAAGGTGGGGTGTCACTCACCGGTCTAACATCTTGTTCGACCCAATTGTTACATGTAATCTTACATACTAGATGAACTTGTGATGATGTGAGTCGTCCCCGTCTGTTCGTATAGCTTACTGTGAGCACTCAGTCGTGTCCATGCTCATGAAGATCCCTGATGCGGACCCAGCTGGCGCCGGAGCACCGACTGGCCACACAGCTTTCATAACATCCCGGGTGCTTGCTTGGATGCTCTACACTTTTTCTGTAGTCGCTACAGTTTTCTTGGTGGACTAGCTTCTTAGCCCGATTTGCATGTTTTGCATATGTTAAAGAGTGCCCCTGCAATAGATGCCGTTTGCGATTTTCCTGGTTTGACCACTAGAGAGTGGTTGGATGTATGATATGATTGCAGATTTGGACCCCTTGGATTTTTCCATGCGGTTTCGAGCTTTCAGTTGCTCGATTTGTTTGAATATTCAGAAAGTTAGCCCCATACGAAGTTCGGGTGGTTGGCGGGTGGAATCTGGGTCTCCGTCATGGGTGACGGGATAATTCCACCGTGGTGGTCCGAGTTCGTCTGCAACGAGCTCCAAATGCACCAGGGGAATGAATGAAATGACTAGATGGACCTCCTTGACCAGGGTGACCCTCTCCTTGACATCTGGGCGAGGAAGGGCGCTCCGAAGGGTCATCGTCGAAGCGCCTCCCGTTGCCTAGCGTGCAAGGCATGGTGGGCGGCTCCACCAAGGGTTACTTCGACGGCCGTAGCAGGGGCTCTACCGCTCCGTTTTGGGCGTGTTTGGATGTGTTGGAAATCTTAGATAACAGGCTATAATAATCTGATTTAATCTCACCCAAATAACTAACCATTAATGGTCTACAACCTTTCCTAGTTTCCGCAACCTACATTCTGCCAGAATTTTGCACCCTTGGTATTGTGGCGACCCAAAGCACACACCTCCCTTGGAATTCTCTTTCCACTAAGCAGCCGTGTACACTTGTGGTAGATCAGAAGATGTCAGGAAAGCATTCCTGACAGCATTGTCTCTCCGCTGATCGATTCTTGACATGTATGTGTGACTAGTCTTAGCGTCTGGCTCGATATTTTGCATCTCTAGGTTCATACGATGTTTTGTTTGGATACCTGTGCACTGAGTTACACCCAAAACAATGGTTTTGGACAGGTTTTAGGACAAACGTACACTGCCGCATGCATCACCCGTCATGCGCTGCGGCAGTCTGTGTACTTGGCAGTTGTCATTTCTCTCTGCATTACAAAGCTATTGAACCTTATGGCAGTTTGAGCGTCTCCCTAGCGTAACCCTTGATGTTTCTTGTAACTGTTTGCTTGCTAGTGCGTCAGCTGACTAGACAGTATTGCACTGTCAGCAACAGCAAGACTAATAAGCTTGGTAGAAATTTCTCATGGTATCAGAGCAGTGAGACCTCTCGCTAAGCTGCACCGTAGAGACGTAACACTGACAGCAGCAGTGAGAGTCTCCGCATGCTGACATTCCTGGGACCCATCGCAACCGTTTAAAGCAACGACATCACCACGCAATCGCCACCACCACACCGGGTGAGCTACGACAGCTATGAACTCCAACAGCCATGCTGAGCGGTAGCAAAACCAGGTGTTAGCAACAGCCGTGTCTTGCTGTCAATCTGTACCAAAAAAAGGGAGAATCAGCTCGCAACAGCACCTCGCGGCGGCGGCTGCAAGCAGTGGTAGCACACAGCGGCGGTAGTAGCTTGCAACAACTGCAGCGTCAGCAGCCGCGAGCAGCAACAGTAGCACAACAGCAGCGGCAGAACCACCAGCAGCTCCGTAGCAGCAATGGCAGCGGCCGTAGTAGAAGCAGCAAGCTTGCGTAATGTTGTTTCTACACAGCAATGCTGCAGTTAAGCACTGCTTCTTAGCTGCGCAGAAGCTACGCAAAACTAGGCTAAAGCTACGTAGCACTAGCTAAAGCTACACAGGGCTGCGTAGGCCCTACGCAACAACGAGCAGGGGATGACGCGATCAACTCCACCTGCTGCGCACAACTCCACCTGTCGCGCAGAGTCCGTGTGACTTCCAAAAACGTTGGCATATAATACAAAAGCAAAAAAAGGTTAGCTGTTTTTTGATAGCGTAAAAAACGCTGATGTCATCATCAGTTCTGCTGACATCAACAATTTTGAGGTCAAAATGTCAAACTTCCTAAACATTTCAAAACCTCGAGAAACACTGTTGGTTTCCTGTTTGGAGCATTTTTGTGTTCGGCCCATACTAAGCACGACGATGCCGCCCGTGCGTGACAAGGGCAAAGGACTAGGAGATCCCTCCTCCTCCTCCTCTTTGAGCATCATAAGTCCACGATTGCAGTCACTCACGATCGAGGAGTTTCGTCAGATAAAAGATGAGATGTGCCGGTAGCAGCAGCGGCAAACTGACGCGTTACAAGAGATCACAGAGTTACTGTGGTGTCATTCGATGCCCTCACAATAGCCACCAGGAGGATCTATAGGTGCTGCACCATCCATTCAACACTCGACGCCTTACACAGCGTTGCGGCCTCAGTACCTCTCAATCACAGGTTGACACTTGGGATGAGAAGGAGGTAGAGGATGATACACGCGTGGACGAGATTCGCCTGCTCGAGCAGCCTCTTCATGAGCTACGTCTGGGGTCACAGCCTTTTACTCTGCCACCTTCTCACCGTTAGCATTAGACACATCACTCAGCAGCGTTCACCCTTTGTGGAATTTCTCTGACTGGTGGTCTCCCTATACCTCGTCCAGCACCTCCCGAGCTTGAGGTCATGCTCCCCACGGAGCGGCGACCAAAGGAGATTGAGACACATCCACCCCGTTATGATATTGACAAGGGCTTTGATTGCTTGGAGACCTTGTTTCAGGTGTGGGCTGACTCTGAGGGCGTCTGGCCTTACTACCACAGCCAGTACCGGACTCGCGATGCTCACCAGGTTCAGACAGCGGCAAGGACGATGCACGATCTACTCTACGCCATGCCGTGGGATACTATGGTCGACTTCCGTCCCTTCCTGGGGAGACCAGGACGGGGATTGCAGCTGATTCACGCCAGGGCTGGGAGCTGGTCCTGGCACTTCTCGCTACAAAGACCCATGCCACGAGGGCGACCCAGTTGTGTGAGTTTCACTCCCTCCGTCAGGGTCCCACGCATCTTGTAACTGACTATTGGAGGTGCGCGATGCCCCTTTACATGCGCCTTGGCACCGGTGGCGGAACACCGCTATGGGCACTCGACAACATCATGATGGGGGTACACTTGGACCACATGCATCTCTTTACGGGCTTCGACCATGTGGCCCTCTTTTTGTTGTCAAAGTCACTACAGCTGCTTCCTTACGACCATCGCTACTTCCTCCAGGCTCCATCACCTCATGAGGCTGCTATCGCCCATCAACAGAGTCCACTTGTTGCAGTAGTGACTGTGACCCCTCCTACGGCTCTGTCCCAGTTCACCAATACCACCTCCATTGCTTCCTCCTCTTCCTACTCTACCCCAAGAAACCACAGTCAAGGAGTTACAATGGCTGCATAGGGGAAGAAGGGGAAGAAGTGACATGAGAAGGAACTGTAGCAGTAGGAACAACAACCGACGAGAAGTGGCAGTGGGCGTTCTGCCTACTGCTACAACGATGGGAGCGCTCACCATTACACTGAGTGTGAGTAACCTCTTAACTGGACTCAAATCATGCGAAGCCTTCAAGCTACGTACACGTAGCAGATTTCCTCGACTGACATACGGACAGGGCGTGCCGCAACCACGACAGCAGCAGACGGATGCATTTCACTAGGCTGCACCGGTGATATGGACCCTCAGGATTGCACCATTGTGGAGCTTCGTCAGCTGTTTTTTCTTCGTACTGAGAGAGGTACAAGTGTGTTGTCACAGTCAATTGGTCCCGTGACAGCTTGTCTTATTGTGTATATTGTCCGTGATGACGCTTGTGGTGGCACTCAGTTGGCTTTCGATAAGAATGGACCTGACGGTAGCGGCTGGCTTGACGATTTACAGATCGTTGACAGTTTTTGATGATCTCTATCATGCGTTTGGATACCTGTGCACATGTTTATGGCCAAAACAATAGTTTTGGGCCAGTTTTAGGATAAACTGACATTGTCGCGTGCGTCACCGTCGTGCGCCGCGGCAGCTATTTATGCTGTCTGCTTGTCAGTTGTCATCTCTCTTTGCAAATGCTATTCAAGCATTATGACACTCTGACTTGTGTGTCCTTGCGAGATCCTTGCCGTCATGTGTAAACCCTGTGACTGTTGTCACCGTCTGACCGGGAACTTACGCCCAGCCAGCAGCTGTGTCGCTAGGAACTTCTACGTATCTTCTCATGGTATCAGAGCAAACAAGCCACGGCTCATTTTGCTATGCAGCACAGAAGAAGCAGCAGTAGCAGTGAGTGGTAGCAGTAGTAGCCACCCATAGCAGCAGCATCAGATCCTTGAGGGACCTTCCACGACTACGTTGTAGCAGAACAATGGAGGCAGTGGACACAGCGGCGGCAGCTGCAAGCAACACTAGCCGTAGTAGTAGCAACGGTGGGAAGCACCTACAGTGGGAGCGGCTACGGGAAACAACCACATTGAGCAACAAAAACAGCACCAGGTGGCAGCAGAAGCCGTGTCTGGCTACCAGTTTGTACACAAAAAAAGGGATAAAAAGGAGGAGAAGCATCTCGCAGTAGCAGCTTGCCGCAGTGGCTGCGAGCAATGGCAGCGTGTAGCGGTGGCAACATCTTGCAACAGCAGCGGCATCAGCAGCCGCGATCTGCACCAACCGCAGCAATAGCAGCAACAGCAGGCAGCAGTTGTAGTAGCTGCTGCAGCGGCGGCGGCGGGCAGCAGGCAGCAGCCGTAGTAGCAGCTGCAACAATAGCAAGCAGGAAACAGCCACAGCAGCAGCAGCAGTTGTTGCAATATCTGTAGTAGTAGTTGTTGCAGCAGTTGCTGCTATTGGGTCTGAGGGGGACCCGACGCGAGGGATCCCGTCTAGGGTGGGATCCGTCGGTCGAGCCTGTCGTGCCGACGGTGGGCGCGACAGAGCGCCAGCCAAGCGCTGGCGCACGAGCCGGCGTGTGACGGCCAATCGCTGCCCCCCCGCCGGCCGAGAGGGGTAGGGGAGGCCGACGGACGGCCTCCGGCCGGCTACACTCAATAGGGGGAGCAAGCCTCCCCTTCCACTGCCTCGTCGTGAGGATCAAGCCAGAAAAAAAAATAGGGACAGGGGGTTTCCTTGAGCGCACAATCGAGAAAGACCCCGAGGACAGGTACCCCACTAGCACCGAGCATTCGGTGAACCAAAAAAGAAGGGGTGCCTCCTACTCCCTTTGTTTTTGTGAGGTGGGTTTTTTGTTTTAGTTTTTTACCTTTTAGTGTGGCTTGAGGCCACCATCGTCGACTGACAACAGGAACCGTTGTAGCAGCAGCTACCGCAAGAGTCGTAGCAGTAGCAGCAGTAGTGAAGGTGGCTTGAGGCCACAGCCGTCGGCTGACAACGGCATCCAGTGCAGCATCAGTGACATCAAAGGCGACTTGAGATTACACGTTACCATAGTTGCACCATTGCCACCGTGTGATGGTAGTACAACAATATAGCAACACACTACGGCTGAGGTTGTGGCCATGATTGACGACATCGCATCCCGTCTGAGAGACGTTTCTGCATTTGTATCTCTCTACATGGTGCTTTGCACCACCGGGATCGAGTGTGTAGGACTATCATCCACGCTAAGTTCTCGATATGAGCTACAGAGTGTAGACGTGGGTGTTGCCAGCACCGTGGTCTACGCGTGAGCCTCAGCCGTGGCAGCCGCCACAGGCATAGTGGTCGATGCAGCCATGGCACGCGCCCCAATTGTCTTCAGGGCTTTCGTTCTATTACTGTCGTGATAGGCAGCATGACTGGCGCCAGTGCCGACAGCGCCCTCTTGGGAGGCATCCCCTCTGGTTACGATCCTCCCCACCTCCTCCTTTGGTGGATACGTCACCTGGTGAATCCACACTGCTTCTGCATGGAGATATGGCCGCCCTACACATGGAGGTCCGGAATCTCAAGCACATGGTCCAGCAGCTCCTTGACCACGTGACTTCCAAGCGAGCTGCCACCCCGTCGCTGATGTCACCTCCCACTTCATCTCCATCCTTCTCCCGATCCTGCATCCCTTCCTTCGATGATGTTAGTATGCCAGATCTCTCGTCTACATCCACCCTCCAATCCGTTTTGGATGTTGTCGGCATCATACTAACAGACGTATCCGTAGCTACTGGCCGTACCGATTGTGCTTGTACTCGTAATGCGCGGCGGCAAGCTGCTCGTCTAGTACGTCGCGTACAGGGAGCACCACCAGATGCGCCTGTGGGAGGAGTCACAGGGGACAAGACCCCCTCGTCCCCTGTCCTCGGCTTGGTCTGTCGAGTCCGCACGGCTCTTGACGAGGTGTCAGTCTTGGGGGGGATGGTTTGTCCGTTGACGGCCGTGGTGGAGCTTGGCATTGGTGAGGCGATTCCTATGCAGCGCATGATGGTTGAGGTAGATGACATTATACAGCAAGCTCAATAAACGGAGAGTTCGGCGGGGGGAGATGTCAGCCTAGATGGAGACTCTTCGTCAGAGGAGGATTGGTCCGATGTTCACATAGAGTTAAAGATGGAGATGGTGATCGTTGATGACATGGCGGATGACGTGACGACGGCCGTTCCTGAACGGTCACTCATGATGTTGTTCAAGTGAAGTGTACCATACATGTAACACGGTCAATTGCCACTAGAATCACGTCACTGTCCTCCTTTGTTTGTGGGAAGCCAACGATGAAATCCATGGCCACATGGCCATGGATTTCATCCCATCAAGCACTTGAAAACTCAAATGGTTGGAGATATCCCGTGGGGACTTTATTGCTTTATTTTTCCCAGAGGTAAAGGTCTCAGATTGCACAATGTGTCCACCCTTCATTGCCCTAGCCACGCCACCAATAATTCTCAGACAACACGAAGCTTGTTTTCTTTGGGTCCACATAAGCAGCCGCTTGGGGGATTATGGAATTCAAATAGTATTCACTTGCAAATATTGTTGGCCTTTCGGACATCCACCTGTCCTTCATGCCAAAATAGTGTACCCCATGAGGATGCAATTTCTGAAAGGGTGGACCAGGACCAGTAGCCTGGGTAATGGACGGAGCAGGTTTGCATGTTGCATCACTGCTATTGCTGCCATGGTAAAGCTGGAGTCCAAGGACACTTTACAACCCACCATGATTACCACACGTACAGGTTTCAACTCAATGGATCTGCCATGTTTATGTTGCCAGGCAGGAATTTCCATGTGAACATAAACCAACACAGGTGCTCATTCCAATCCCCTTGCTGATTTGATTAATTGGGTTGTGTTCAAAAGTATGTGAGAGGGCTATGGTAAGTGACCACTGTGATCTCCCCTTCTTCTCCCTCTAGTTAGGAATGCCTTGAATGCATGCATAATTGCGAGAAGCTCCTGATTTCATGTGTTGTAATGTATTTCCCTACAAGAAATCTTTCAAATTGTATATGCTACAGAATGTCCCTATTGTATTAGTACTGCTCCAATGCCCACAATTGATGCATCACATGTGAGTTCCGACAGTTTTTTGGTATCAAGTAGATCAAGAAAAGGTGTAGAGGCAACCACCTCCTTTACTTGGACGAAGCTTGTCTCATGTTTTTTGTGTCCATCTCCATGTAGTTGTTTTCCATTTGAGGTTCATGAGAGGACTGACCAAGGTTGATTAATTCACTATGAAACGTCAAAAAAGGATTGAGAGGCCAAGGAAAGATTAAATCTGATCCACATTTCCTGGTTTTGGCCATTCCTTCACTACTTTTGCCTTTGGGAGGTCCACACAAATGTCTTCACGAACCACGATATGTCCAAAATAATCAGGCTCCTTCCGTGCAAAAATTGCACGTGCTCATTTTTGTAGAAAGATTGTTGTTGTGAAGACTTTCCAACACCTATGGGAGGTTACTCTTGTGCTCCTCTTTTGTTTTAGAGAGAATGGGGATTTCATCCAACATAGAACTCCCCAGCTGGTTCGGCAACATGTTGTTCATGAAAGCTTTCAAATTTGTTGGTGTATTTGTGATTCCGAAGGATAGCAAAAGATTTGAGAATATCCCAATTCTTTACACAAAACAACCTTTCGTATGACTTTCTCCGTGATGCAAATTTGGTGATATCTTTGGGAGAATTGAAGCAAAAAGGAAACATTTTCTCCTGGGAGCTGATGAAAGAGCTCCTTGATCTGTGGTAGTGAATAACAATCTCTCACGATGTACTTGTTCAGCGCCTGTATTCTTTAGTCACAAGAAGGATGGGTACTCCAAAAGGAGACTCTGGTGTATTTGATGCATGAGCAAGTTGTTATTGAGCATCACTTTGTGTCTGATCTCTTGGATCGATAGGTGATCTCCATCATCAGGCTCACGATGAAGATGCAGTGGGCTGACTTCTTGACCATGGCACTGGCGCACGGAAATTCCATGGTGGCCATTCGCTCTGTTATGCTTCTCCCTTTTACTAAGGGAGAAGCCTAACAGCTGCTCTGTTGAAAATGGAGTGTGTCCGTATTGACTGTAGAGCATGTCGTTGTGTACGTGTGTCAATTCTGCTCATGTATGGACATGCGTACCATCGAGTCTATTGGTACTGGATATAAGGTCAAATAACCTCTTCCCTCTGTTCACACACACACCCTCACACACACACACCATCATTAAAGGTGACAAAACTGAAGTGAAGCTCTTGGATGCAGCATTGGCACACACACAATGGATGATGCGCTGCTAGCATCTCGGCCGAGTACAAGAGAGGCACCAACGGCATTCAACCATGCTTGAGATTATCTTTGTGGTTGATTTTTGCTCGTAATTATGTGGAGTATCATATGATAGGGGAGAATGCACCCACATACGCACATGGTTGATGCGGTTGACTGTGGGCTGGTCATGTATTCTTGGAAATGATTGTTGTATGGTGATACTAGGTTGCTGATCCTACTAAACCACACGACTGGTTAATTCTTGAGTGTGAGAAACTAGTGGAGGCACGTGTACCGGCCAGTCTGGTTTGATCCTGGGATGGCTTCCAGGGCCCACATCGATTTCCTCGTATGGGAAGCCTGATAAACCAGTGGCTATCACCTTGCAATCCCGTTACTACCACTTGTTCTTTTCACCTGTTTTCTGTTAGGTGACCAGCTTGCTCCATTCCATGGTGCTGTGTGTACACTCATGCTCTCATTCTTGGTCACACATGTTGCTCTAGCAACCCATCACTATGTCCTGGTATCAGATCAGGGAGGCCTATGCCTCCTTGTAAAGGAAGAAGACTGCTTCTCTTTCAATCTCAATCCGGGGCCGGGCCCACTTCCGAGGTGTTTCCCTGTCCCAACAGCCCGGAACAGCCACAACTATTGCCTTTGCAGTAGCAGTCCCACCCATGGTACATTGCTCGCGTGTACCTTACCTCACTCCATTGCTACCATCTTTTTGGTAACCCGGGATCTCTTTGATCTACCACATGCATTTGCATCCACCCAACCCGTCAGATCAGTTGAAACTATTGCCTCTACAGCAGCATTCCCACCCGCATCACACGGCTCGCGTGCACATTGTCCCGCTCCATTGCCACCGTCTCACCAGTGACTCAGGATCTCGTCGACCCACCACATGCGTTTACACCAGCCTAGGTGGCCGCAACAGCTACAACCAATGTCTCTGCAGTAGCAGCCCCGCCCCGGCATACTTCCTACGCGCACATTAGTATGCTCCATCATTGTCTCCTCAATGTCCCGATACCTCTTCGATCTACCACATGCTTTTGCATCCGCTCGAGCAGTCGGAGTAGCCACAACCAATACTTCTACAGCCATAGCCATGCCCACAACACTTCCATCGTGTGCGTACTAATCCACTCTGCTTCGACTGACTGCAGTTTTTCAACTCGCCACATGTGCACTCCTATGTTCCACCACCGTCGTCTTCTTGACAGTTGTCCAAACCTCAACAACTTGTTCTTCCCATGCACTACAGCTTTCTCACGCTCAAGGCCACTAGAAATTGCTGATGCAGCAGCCGAGCAGCACTTATGTCTGTGCACACTTACGAGCTATTGCTGGTGCCTTCCTTGCAGTAGCAACAGCCACAAAAAAAATAGCAACAGTAGTGGCAATAGTAATAGCAGCAGCAGTAGCATCAGAAAAAGTAGCATCAGCAGCAGCAGAATCAGGAGATGTGGTATTGCCTGGGTTCATGCCCTCCTATGCAACAGCTTTGGTCACAAAATTAGCAGCATCCTCTACGTGGTGTCGTGGGTAGCCATCGAGCTGATCAGAGAGGCAGCTAGAAGGTCAGCATCATGGTGTCACCACCAGACACCGAGCCAATCCCCACATCACCCATGACCACGCTTGAGTATTCCCGCATCAAAGTTTCCATAGCGTACTACGAGGAGAGGGAAGAGCAAGAGATTTGGTTGTGTCTTTGTTGTCGCAGTCTTGGGTATCATCGCGGTGAGGACTGCAAGCTGATGGATGACCATGGAGGATGCAGCTTAGTACACAACCTCAGACAACGTATAACCAGTCATCCTCGGACGACTTGACAACGCCATAAAACATGCCAACCACAGGGCTACCACAGGATCAACAACCTCTTCAATCCTCTTTAAACCTACCTGTTGTCCATAAAACACGTCTCCAAAATCCGTGTGGAGCCCCTTCCGGGGCGGCACACGCAGTCGTCGCAACAGCTGATAGGTCCTCAGCTCCTCTCTCCTCTCCTTTCCCAGCTATCTGTAGTTCACATTCAGCTGCATTGGCACCCTCTGACATTCTCTTGGTCCTGGAGACAAGTCTTATCTCTAGTGCTGGTGTTGCCTCCACATTTGCTACGAGTGTATGTACTGCTCGTGCACCTACCAGAACTGCAGTTGGTAGGGCTATTAAAACATGCAATACTGCCACAGTTGATTAGGGGCCACTCATTGTAGCTGTAATCAACATAGTTAACCAGGTCACTGTTGAAGCAGGCACAGTAGCAGTGGCTGTAGCATCAATAGTCACTACTCTCTCTAGCATAGTGGCCTCCATCCACACCTCTACGTCACTGGCCACATCTACTACCTCTCTATCGAATCATCACGTTCTGGTGGTTATCTTCACAGGAGCAACGTTCTCCACACTCACAGCTACCCTCGCTTTGTGCCCTCTCTTCTCTGAATCTTCCACTGTGGCAATCATCACAATATCCGTCGTCTTTTCTCCCTCTGCCGGTAGTCCTGGTGAGGATGGCACCCTCTCTGTCTCCCTCTCTCTTCCTTGTCTCTTCATTGGCGTGTTTGTACATCCAAGTCCATTGCCTTCCAGCACGGCCTCCAGCTGAGACATTCATTATACTTTTCCCACGCCCACTGGGATAGGAAAAACTCTTCCAAAACGTTGTCGGCTTAGGGACATTTCTGGCACCATGATGGTGGACGATGAGTAATATGCCATCGTGCAAGCAGAGCTGTAGCGTGAGTGCGCTGCACTCTAAGCTCCTCTCATTGCCCAGTGCATAGCTGAACAGAAGTTGTGTTGTGAGCAAGATGATCAGGACATCTTTGCAGATCACATAGCTAAGTGTGCACACCAGATCCAATCCGCGAATCTGAAGAAGGATCCGGGTTTGAGGATCGGATCAGAATCCTAGATCCGGATCCGCGGATCTTCATGGATTTCCTGATCTACTCCAGATCCATATGTTGACCACGGTATGTTCCACACCAAAACATTCATACCTTTTCCCCAAGTTACCCTTCATTATGTCACTCCATTACTCCACCTTAAGTGTGATAGCCACAGCAGACCTCTGCCACATTACAACACTGACTTTACATCATGTCAGCCCACTATTTTTGCCTTGCTGTCATCGGCACATCGCACATTCCTGCAATAATTGGCGTACAATTGACAATATGAGCACACCCACAGAGCATGTCTATGGACTTTCATCATTGTGCGTCTTTTTGTCTTTCTAAGGATACCCATTATGACCCTCCAATTACATTTCATGGTGAGCATGAGAAGAAAACAGCCAACTGAGCAAGCAAAATGTTCTTCCTGGCAAATAACCATGTGTATGACAATGGATCATACAACGTCACATTTGAGTTTGAAGTATGCATGTTTAATAAACGGCTATGGTGCATTAAAGGAAAAGAAAAAAGTGTGGAAATTGGACAAGTTATGAGTCTGATTATCAGGTCATCTCTAGTACATCATCATCTCCAGCTTCTCCGTCATCCCCTCCATCTGCAAGATCCATGTCCTCATCCTCCTCGTTCGCAAAAATTGACAACCCCTCTAGCTCCTCTGCTGCTGTTCCAGCCAGGTTTGATGCCCCAGCCTGACGCCGCAGCTCGTTGATCCGTGCTTCCTCGTCTGTACTCTCCTTAGCTATCATCCCATGTCGGCTCACAGGGAAGTCCAGCAAGGATGCCTTGGTGATCCATGACTTCATCGTCAGAAGATTCTCCACCGTAAAATGCGCCAGAAACTGTCTGAAGTCGGTGATGACGTGCCTGCCAAGTGAAGACATGCGTTCAGAGTGTGTGGATGTGCCAGGCACGACAGAAACATCCATGGTAGAAAGCACAAAAGCAGGAAACTTGTGTTGCAGCTTGAGCTTCCGGTAGTGCTTGAGAATATGGCACTTCAGAATTTTTTTCTCCAACTTTTCCCACTACTCCACCTCCTCTTTTAAGGAGGAGAGTTGGTGTGTCTGTGCTGGCAGTGGTTCAGGAACCTCAAAGAGGTCCGTCATAGGATCAGCAAGAGCAGCTTCAGGGAGTTCATCGTCCTCAAGCTGCTCCTGCTGAGGACAAGTACGCAACTGGCGACCAGCAGCTACGGCAGATGCAGTTGCAACTGATGCACTGGCAGATGAGACAGCTGCTGCAGCAGCTGCTATTGTTCCAGCTGCAGCTGAAAACAAAATGGCGGTCTCCTGGCTTTATGGGCCGAGACCAGCTGCAGTGAATTCCCCACAAGTAGAAGCACCAGCTGAGGCTGTTGCAGCTGCTGCTGCCTCTGCTGCCGCCCGCTGCTCCTCCACCTTTGCATAATACGGCTGGAGCAGCTGTAAGACTTTGATGTGCAGCTCGGCTGCATAGGAGATGCCCATGAGCTTGTGGGTGCGCTCATGAAAGTGCAGCCGAAAGCGAGGATAAGCTGCGGTGGCAAGCACATGCCGCTCACTCAAAAGGCGTGCATACTTCCACAGCTGCTCTTTTGCGTTCAACCTGCCGGCTGCGCCCCTCCTCCTGCTCTTTTCCTTGGTGGTCAGAGCTTTCACCTGCCAGCCATGCAACTTTTCCAGCATCGACTCAAAAAACGGGATGACCAGGTTCAACATTGGGTACTTGGAGCCACTGACATCATATGTGTAGGACTTGAATGGCCTCCACATGAGAGTCAGCAGGGCAATGAGAGTCTACTCATCAAAAGTGGGCTTCAGCTGCTCTCCGTCCCGGACATACCCATCAAGCCATGCCGACAGGATGGGCTTCAAGTTCAACACTCGCGCCATCATGTCTAGCGTCGAATTCACCGAGTCTCTCTATCAAGATGCAGAGACTGGTAGTTGATTCCTGCAGCTGTGGCCGTGTTGATGAGGCTGTGTTCACATGGTTTGGAACGCGTTGCAAACACAGCGATGACCCTCGCCTTCCTGATGACGTCGCCCAAAGCCTGAATCTTCATCAAGTCGTTCACAGCAAGGATCATGATGTGTCTGAGGCACCGGATGTGCCCCTGCTTCTCCAAAGAGCAGTGTGAGGGAATGCTGTGGTTATCGATCATGGCGTCATTTGTACTTTCACTGTCCAAAGTCAAGCTGAAAACCTTGTCCCACACACCCCACGACTTGAGAGCAATGGAGAAGACTTAAAACATGTTCACAACAGTGGGAGCTTCTGGAACAGCAGGGAAGGACATAGCCATGGTTTTCAACTTCCAGTCATCGATCCAATGGGCGGTCACGTCCAGGGACTTCATACGATTCTCGCCCTTCCAGCCATCAGTTGTGAAGCTGATGGCACTTGTTACCTTTGCGAGCATGGTCTTGATGCGGGCCCGGAAAGCTGCTGCAACGATGATGGTCTGTCGCGAGATGGTCATGCGATCGGGTACAGTTGCCACGGGATTGGCATACAAGAACGCCTGCTGCAGCCACGTAGAATCCATGGCAAGGAAGGAGAAGTTTTTGTCGATGGCGTGCTTCCAGATGCATGTCCGGAGGTAGCGCTTGTCGAAGATTGCACCCACTACTGCAGCGTCGTGTGCAACCATTGTATTCTCCAGGTTGGTATTGGTGTCCTCGACCGCCATTGCCACAACGTTGGTAGTTTCCTTCTTCAATGTGAGCAAGGCTGCTTCCTCCTTCGGCTTCTTCCATGATGCGTTGTGGGACAAGTGCGTGTGCTTCCACATGTTGCTGGTGCAGCCATTCTTGCAGGAAAAATTGGCAGGGCACAAGTTGCACTTTGCTCTCGGATCGTATAACGGGCTGGTCGGCCATCCGCATAAACGCGGTCCAGATGACACTAGGGTCTTCACTCTTGCGCTTTCCTGAGGGCTCTTCTTGCTTCTTGTCATCGTCGACGCTTTCGTCCACCGTGTCCTTATCAGGGTCAGCCATGGTGCTGGCTGGATGGTTTTTGTTGCCGGGAATGGCGAAGGCATCAAAGCCGACACGGAACAGAGGGACGACTCCCGTCTCACAGGCAGCGAGGAGACTCGATGGAGGCAAGACTCCGTTGCGGAGTCTTGCCTCGTGCAGTACTGAGCGCAGACAGGTAAGTGAAGGAGCATGAAGAAAATACCCTCCATGCCCAATTCCTGATGTTCAGCATGACGTCACTGTCAGTTTGTGAATAAATTGGCAAGGTTGAGTGCTATGCACACTATACAAACTTCCATTGTGCTGGGGTCTGCAAGAGCATCTGGCTGTGCCATCGCATGCAGCAGCTGCGCCAGCCCATCTGCTACCTCACCATCCGCTACGACAATGAGAGCACGCACCGTACAGCAGAGCATGATGTCATGTGTCACACGCACAAAGCACATCAACATTGATCATCATTTTGTGTGCAAGCATATTTCATGTGGTAATGTCTCTGTCATGGGTGTCGATACGTGATAGTAGCGTGCAAACTTCCTCACCAAAGCACTGTGTAGCGGCACGTTCAAGTTTGCAGTGCGCAATGTTGTGCTTCTTGCATATGCTCCTGTTGCTGCCTGATTCGTACCCTGCTCTATCTGCTTCCTCTCTCCGTCAGTAGTTCTTGTGTGGCCTTGTCTCGTGCCCCATGCATTGCGCTGTTGTTACCATCGTTCAGTGGACCTTGCTCGCTTGTAGTCACTGGCGTCTTTCGGTCATGGGGGAGTGTTGGTGTGTCATTCACGGTGACCTTTGGACTTGTCTCCATGGCTCGCTGAAATGTCGGGACACTCTATAGTTGCATAGACAGCATCAACACCAGTCGGCGCGCCCTCATGTTGTCTCCAGATTTTTCTCTGTAAACATCTCCTGGGGTCCATTTCCTCAATGGTCGTACCCTTCCTCGTTCATGATACAATTGTGTAGAGTTTCTTTTTCTGTACATGTCGCTTCTTTCAGTTTGTGATTTGCACAACCGAAGGGCCCGTTTTTCTGTCGGGTTCTCCTTTGCTGTTGTTTTGGAGCTTGCAACCGTGTTGGTTTGACTTGTGTTCTTAGTTGCGTGCACGCGGATGAGACAATATGTACAGACTTTTTTGTTTATTCTCACTAAACTCTTGTGTTCTTCAAGCATATCTTTGCCATCTCTCAACCTAATTTAGTGTCGTCTGTCCCGTTGTAACACGCACCGTATCTGCTCGCACACACACAACAGCTAAGAGGGTTATCGCATTCCCTCATCGGGTGTTTGCTCGGGCCTTTTGCAATTTTTTTAAAGCCTGAAAGGCTTTCTTGGAGAACTGGCCTTGGGCTCGATTTGCATGTTATGCATTATGCATCTAATGATTGATGCCGGACATTTGTGTCACCATGCCAAGCATCCGAGGTTTAAAATATGCATCTTTAGGTGCACACAGTGTTGCATTTGGATGCCTTGCAAGTTACACCCAAGACAGCGGTTTGACACCTGATTGAGGGAAAACTAACGTCCTGACACGAGTCACCCGGCATGTGCTTCAACACGCATCTATGCTGTGTTCCGACACGCATTCATGTTGTGCTTATCTGTTGTCATGCCTCACCACATGCTAAGCTATTGAAGATCATGAGACCCAACATGTCTCTTGCGCCCAACCCTTGCTATTCTTTGTACATGCTTGCTCACTAGTGCCTCGAGTGACTGGATAATGTCACCACATCTGTTGCAACATGGCTATGACGCTTCAGACTGCTAGTTTGTCTGTCGAACACGCAAGTGACCTCTTGACCTCTTCCATTCACACACACACCATTCTTGCAGGGGACTGAGCATAACAGAAGCTATGGAGCCGTGCATCACTGGCGTCTCTGCCTGTTGGAAAAAGGACAACCGTCAGATCGCCTCAATCCAACAATTTACTGGGCTCGGCAAAACAACAACAACAAAAAGGAAACAAGAGGGCCAAGAGAGAGATTTGTCCCTTCTCTCTCGACCCTCCTGTCTCTCCTACATGGCGGGGTATGGTATGGCTGTGGGCATGCCTCTTTAGACATCCCACTGATCCATCTATCCGCAGCCCTACCCACTTTACTCATCCTATTAGAGCTTCGGAGAGATGACTGGACTATGGTACTGGAAGCTGCATATTTTGGCAGGATTTGGACAAACAGGGTGTGTGGCCTAGCAGACTAAGCGAGAGTGTGAGCGTGAGCTCCTCTCGACTTCAAGTCTGCTGACGTGGCACGGGACTGGATCAAGCGGAAGATATTGCCCTTTCTAAAGATGGATCCTATGATCACGAATCATTGCGAGGGAAGTGGAATGATCGGAGCCGTTGCCGAATCAAGAAGTGTGACCATCCGGTCCTCTCGAGACAAAAGCCCGAGAAAGATCAACGGCCATGGGAAGCTACCGCAGATCCGGGCGATCTCGTCCATGGATTGCACCGAGGGCGCTAGGCATCCGCCAACCTCGGTCTGCCGATGATCGGAGATCATCGAGCGGCGTCCGGGTGATGCTGTGACTGAGAACTCGAAGACACAGGATACCGGACTAGGTAAACACTTGTACTTTTTTGCTATTAGCTAGTACAGAAAGTTAAGTAGCCGTAGGTTTGTATTTTTCATTACTTCGTCTGTGTAAGATCATTTTGAATAAGCTTGGTACCGTTGGAAAGCTTGTGAGACGAGTTGTGTAAATCTGCCTTCAGTCCATACTCTTGAATCGCACAGTCAATAACATTACTGAGGCAAGAATGCCTGTGTGTGTTTGAGTGGTGACATGTGTCTGAGAGATCATCACCAACAATTCAGCAAAGCATCGAAGTGCAGATCAATCAGGAAACTGCATCTGAAGATTCCTAAAGATTCTGTTATGTAAAATTTCAACATTTGGTATCACAGCAGGTGGTATCTTCAGATCTACGCAACTATGGCGGCAACTATCAACAATGGAGATCACTTCAAAGTGGCGCCGTTTGACGGCGATGACTACCATACCTTCGCATTCAATATTGAGATGATTTTTCTAAACAAGGGCCTATGGGGAGTCGTCTGCGACCCTCCCACCGATACATTACCTGCAGGAGTGTCACCTGAAGAACAAGTCAGCTGGAAGCGACGCTGTGATCATGCCTTTTCAATTTTGGCGCTGAATCTAACAGAATGACTCAAGCTTATCATCAGAGAAAACAACCCAACCAACTGTCCAAGGAGGGCTTGGAAGTCTCTGAAGAATATTTACGAAAGTACGAGCGATGTTGAACCGGAAAGTCTCTTGACAGAGTTTCACACTCAACAGATGGAAGAAGGAACATGTCTGGAGGATCACGTGTCCCATCTTAAACATCTGGCCAGTCGCATTTCATCAATGGGAGAAGTGATCTCTGAAAGAGTCCTAGTTCTGACTCTCTTTCGTGGACTACCTGCCAGATTCAAAGACACCATCAACCGACTTCAGACTTTTCAGAAACAGGGGAAGACCTTTGATGCTCAACTGGCTGAACTTCGAACAACTCTGCAGCAAGCCATTGATGCAAAAGGAAGAGCAGCCGGTGGGGCACCTGGTGCTGCCGCCGGAGCTGCACCAACAGCAGCACCACCACCTGGAAGTCAACCATATTCTCTGACTCTGGAGAAGGCTGTCGAAGAGCTAATGATGGTTGAAGAACAATACATCAAGGACAATGGAGGTGAAACTGGCCTCGTGACCAAATATTAGGGCCAAAGGACAAAGAAGTTTGGATCCTATGGTAACGGCAATCAGGCTCCCTTACGCACTTCAACAACAGAGACCAACCAACTCCTCACTCACCACGGGGTTTTGTTCCACCAAATGATCGAGTGTGTTGGACGTGCAAGCAAAAGGGACATATTGCCGTGGACTACCCTAAACGACGTCCAACTTTTGTTCGTCATTATGGTTCTCGACGGCCACGTCAAGCAATGCTGACGACTTACATGTCCACCGTGGCCGCCTTTCTTATAGGGTCTTCAAAAGCATGGGAATTATCTGATGAAGAAGACAACTTTCCGTTAAATCTCCTGTCAAAAGGACCAATCATGCCTCACAAAGACATGTCAGCCACACAGCCAGAGCATTCTGTCAGAAGAATGCAGGCACGAGAACAGCGACAGCAGAAACAAGCAGAAGCATCGGAACATGCAAGTGTACGTCAGCAGAGTGACATAGGCAAGAGCGGTCCGAGGAGTTAGTCGCGGGAGCTGATCGAGGCTGGGAAGCGAGGTAGCAGAGGTAGACAGGTTGATGAGAGAGAGAGTGCTGGCGAAGAGAGTGATGGTTGGCGGAGCGTGAGAGCTGAGCGAAGGAGCGAGAGTGACTGAGCGAAGCGTTGAGAGTTGACAAAGGAAGGAAATGTGAGGGATGGGCAGAGCGAAGACACGGCGGCGAAGCCGCGGAACCAAAGGGGAACAGGATGGGCAGAACTGTTCTGGTTGACTTGAGGGAATGAACATCCTCGGTATATATCAGCAGAACAGGACAAGGGCATGTGCAACGGCTTTATTCCACTAGCCGGACGTGGGTGACAGATGTCACTTTATTAGGGGATCACTTGACCCGTTTGGCAGAACGGTCGGATGATCAAAGAGTCGTTTGGTCAAGTTGGTTCGGACGGGGTCCTGAACCTTTTACTTCTGAGACTCGGATTTCTCCGAGGGATAGGAGAGGTGAGGCTGGTTCTCACTTATTTCCAACATTCCCCCTGAACCAGACTCATCGGGATCGTTCAGTCGCTTTGATCCTCATCGTCCGAGGAGAGAACTGGAGGAACCTCCGGTCTTCTCCTTGGAGGAGGAGGTCTTGGAAATCGATGAGGTCTGGGAGCAGATGCTGGAATCTCAGATGGTACCAGTCCTATTGGCCGAGTGACTGGTGTTGTAGGGTCGTTGAGTGGTCTTGGCCTTCCTCTTGAGCATTGTAGTCCAATGTCGCGGATGATTCTCCTAATGGAGTACTTGTGCGATTGGATAATGCAATGGAAGGTTTTGTCTGTGATGATGTAGAGGAGGGCTCGGACCTGATGCGTGACGTAGAAGTAGTCTCCCCAGTATGTTTGATCTGGACGATGCATGAAGGGGTTATCTTGTCGTGGATACTCTCGTTCATCATTCATGAGGGCAAGATAGGAGAATCCTCGTAGAACGATGTTGGCGGTGGTTGATCCAAGGGCATCGAGCCAGACTCCAAAGTTGGTGGTGTCATCCTCATTGAAGTAGAGGAGTGGGAGTCGTTGTGCGAGAACTATGGTGGACCACCATGCTGCATGGCTTGCGGGTTCTGCTGGAGCGAACATGGTTTTGATTGGTGTGGGAGGTGATCTTGATGCGACTGATGGACTGAGGAGGCTGATGGTTGAGTGAATGCTGCGACTGAGTTGTATTTACGACGGGCGCGTCATGAGTGCAGACTGTTGCGTGGTAGGGAGGTTAGACAGATCTTTGAGTGGGGCAGATGATGGCGACAAGGATAGAGGAGTGATGGATGATGGAGTGGGCGCAGAGGTGAACCACGTGCGCTGATGGAAATTTCGGCGTGGGCGCGGGTCGTCGCGACTTGAGCGATGTGACCGAGCGGATCCTTGTGCCGAGCTGAAGTTGATGCTGAAGTGGAGCAAACGATTGATGGATGAGTGGGCGCAGGGGCGAAACCGCGTGCGCTGCGAAGTTTCCAGCGTGGGCGCGGGTCGTCGCGGAAAAGGCGATGCGACCGGGCGGATCCTTGTGCCGAGCTGGAAGCGATTGAGGAAGCGATTGATGAATGAGTGGGCGCAGGGGCGAAACCTCGTGCGCTGAAGGAAGTTTTGGCGTGGGCGCAGGTCGTCGCGGAAAAAGGCGATGCGACCGGGCGGATCCTTGTGCCGAGCTGAAGCGATTGCTGAAGCGGAGGAAGCGATTGATTGATGAGTGGGCGCAGGGGCGGAACCACGTGCGTGATAAGCGATGCTGATGATGCTGATGCTGATGATGAATGGAAGGGCGACGCGGAGGATGCTGATGATGGATGTGGAGGCGGCGCGGATGATGCTGATGGCGGAGAGGCGGAGATGAGGCAGGAACGGGCGACTGATGAAGTTGAGAGGACTGGAGCGAGGAGGAGGAGGAGTGATGGAGGCGACTCAAGACGAAGACCGAGGGCTGATGATGATCGAGAGGCAGAGGGTGACGCGAGCGGAGACAGCGGAGATGAGACGCGGCGCGACAGGTGGAGGCAGAACGTCGCAGCTACTCCTTCTGCGTTCAGGAGAGTGACGGCTTGTTCCCCAGTTGGATCGGAAGTAGGAGCAGGAAGACTGGTGGTGTCCGATATCCTGACAGCTGGAAGCAGTTGGTTGCGACAGAGGGAGTATGACAGCGGGCAGGGACACTAGACTGCTGATGCCAGGAGAGTGACGGCTTGTTCCCCAGTTGGCTCGGAAATGGGAGCAGGAAGACTGGTGGTGTCCGATATCCTGACAGCGGTAGTTTTGGCTGCAGCTGCTGACAAGGCGAGGAGGCAAAGCGAGAAGGCGACTCGGGATGATGGACGCAGGTGGACAGAGGATGACGGTGAGGAAGGGGCAGATGAGGCTGATGAGGCAGAATGATCGGGAGGAGATGCCAGCGGAGCAGTTGTGATGAGGGGCAGCGGATGGCAGACAGCAAGAAGCTTCTTGGTAGTTGAAGGCAGGCGGCGGCTCGAGAGTTGCTTGCGGCTGATGTGGGCGACTCGTCACCGGTTGTTAGCCACGGGCGCGGAAATGGGCACAGGGCCTCCTCAAGATGACAGGGCATTTCTTCAGCGTGGAGAACTCGTCAGGTAGAGCTCCTGATGTCAGCTGCGGACGAAGCGGCGAGGCGCGAGATGGCGGTAGCAGCGGCAGGAGAATGAGAGTCGAAGCAGCGAAGCAAGGGAGTCTGCAGAGCGATGACGCGGTCACGGTACTCCAGGTGATGTTGCCTAAAGCTCTGATACCATGTCAGAAGAATGCAGGCACGAGAACAGCGGTAGCAGAAATAAGCAGAAGCATCGGAACATGCAAGTGTACGTCAGCAGAGTGACGTAGGCAAGAGCGGTCCGAGGAGTTAGTCGCGGGAGCTGATAGAGGCTGGGAAGTGAGGTAGCAGAGGTAGACAGGTTGATGAGAGAGAGAGTGCTGGCGAAGAGAGTGATGGTTGGCGGAGCGTGAGAGCTGAGCGAAGGAGCGAGAGTGACGGAGCGAAGCGTTGAGAGTTGACGAAGGAAGGAAATGCGAGGGATGGGCAGAGCGAAGACACGGCGGCGAAGCCGCGGAACCAAAGGGGAACAGGATGGGCAGAACTGTTCTGGTTGACTTGAGGGAATGAACATCCTCGGTATATATCAGCAGAACAGGACAAGGGCATGTGCAACGGCTTTATTCCACTAGCCGGACGTGGGTGACAGATGTCACTTTATTAGGGGATCACTTGACCCGTTTGGAAGAACGGTCGGATGATCAAAGAGTCGTTCGGTCAAGTTGGTTCGGACGGGGTCCTGAACCTTTTACTTCTGAGACTCGGATTTCTCCGAGGGATAGGAGAGGTGAGGCTGGTTCTCACTTATTTCCAACACATTCAACCTATGGCTCAGCACCAGAAGATTGAACAGATCACACTCTCGCAGAAGAAGAATTTGTCACTGAAGAATTGGCCACGTGCTCCATCGACATCGCGATTCTCTTGGTTGCTGGCATCTTGGCATGGATTATGGACTCTGGTTGTACGAAATACATGACTTGCAAAAAGGACTTGTTCATCAACTTCAAACGCTTCCTGACACCATGATTAGTCCGCCTTGGTGATGGGAGAACTATCCCTGCCTATGGGCAAGGGACAGTCAAGGTCGGCATTAAGTGCCATGGAAAACCAGCAATCAGGACTTTTGAAGACGTACTTTATGTCCCAGACCTCACTGCAAATCTTCTCTCTGTTACCAAGCTCAACGACAAAGGTTTTAAAGTGGTGTTTGATACTGATAAGAACTGCAAGGTGTACAACCAGGCGTCTCAACTGGCAGCGGTGGCCACTCAAATGGCAAACCTGACCATCCTTGACACCAGCGAACCTTCAAGATACCCAGAGACGCAAGAGGTGGCCTTTGTGGCCTCTTTACCCACATCGGCAAAGACAACTTCTTCATCAACCACGGCAGATCTTTGGCACAAGCGTCTGGCACATGTCAGCTATTCAACTCTAAAAAAAATGGATGCACATTCAGTTGCTCTTGATCTTCCCGCCAGTCTGCTACAAGACAGCGAAGCACCCATGTGTGGAGGCTGTATTACAGGCAAACAACATCGAGCCTCTTTCCAAGCCCTTCTGTCACATGGAACCCACAAGTGCCTAGAACTCGTGCACATGGACCTCTGCTATATCAAGGAAGGCTCTCTCTCCAACAAGCTATTTCCTCGTCATTCTGGATGACTACAGACATATGGTCTGGACCCGGATCCTCCGCTTCAAATCTGATGCTATTGAAGCAATTAAAACTTGGGTTCGACAAGTTGAAAACGAGACCAGCCTGACAGTCAAAAAACTCCACACTGACAACGGCACCGAGTTTTTCAACCGTAACCTCAAAGTTTTCTACGATGAGAGAGGCATTCAACATCAAACCACAGTGTCATATACCCCACAACAGAATGGCAAGGCATAGCGGATGAATTAGACTCTTCTTGAACGAGTTCGGACCATGCTCCACACTGCTGGCCTTTCATCTGCTTTCTGGGCTGAAGCTCTTCACACTGCAGCGTATATCACAAATCGTCTTCCTACCGCAAAGTTACCTACAGGTGCATCAACACCCTACGAAGCATGGACTGGGAACAAGCCCTATCTGGGACACATCCGTATTTTCGGATGTACATCACACGCCTGGGCCCGGCCAGAAGAACGCTCAAAGCTTGATCCACGATCAAAAGTCTGCATCCTTCTTGGGTACGAGACACGCGACATCTATCGACTTTGGGACCCAGACTCCAAATGTGTGATTTGGAGCAGACAACCCATCTTCGACGAAAGCTTCTTCAATCGAGTACGTGATGCAACACCACCAGCAGTCACGCCCACTGTCTACATTGAGACAACTCCACCACCTCTTCAAAAATTCTCCGTCGACCCCACACCTGATGACCACACTGGTGTACTTCCCCCTGTGGTTCCAGAAGAACATCATGATACTCCCGCTGCTCCAGAGACATTCATCCCCAGCACTACGTCAGCTGTTTCAAAATCAGGACTACACCGGTCTGCTCGACTCACAAGACCTCCATCCTTTCTTCAGCTTGGTTTTCTGTCAACCACTGGCATCCCAGCCGACGACAACATTGATAACACTACACTACTCATGCAAGTGGTGGATCCCACCAGCTTCAAAGATGCTATGCGTCGCCCAGATCCCGACTAATGGCGCCAAGCAGCTCAAGAGGAACTCTCTCAACTTGAAAAACAGCATACATGGGATCTTATTCCTCGACCACCAAACACTCCCGTCGTCACGTGTATGTGAGTGTTCAAAACGAAGCTGACCAGTACAAGTACACCTCATCGCTACAAAGCCCGCCTTGTTGCACGCAGATACAGTCAAGTTCATGGGGTAAACTGTCAAGACACCTTTGCACCTATTGCCAAGTACTCATCCATCAGAGTGATCCTATCTCTGGCCGCTAACAACAAATGGCACCTCCATCAAATGGATGTCAAAAGTGCCTTCCTCAACGGTGACCTCAACGAAACAATCTACATGACTCAACAAGAGGGATTCATCTCTCCAGATAAACCCGATCATGTCTGCAAGCTCAACAAGTCTCTGTATGGCTTGAGACAAGCTCCATGACAATGGAACTTGAAGATTCATGAATTCTTCCTCGTCCAAGGTCTCCAACGTCTTCATTCAGACCACTCAGTGTACTTTCCTGGAGGATCTAATCTTCTCGGCGTTATTCTCTATCTAGACGACCTCATTCTTTTTGGGCCATCTCTATCTGTTCTGGATACCCTCAAACAACAGTTGTCTCGCCGTTTTGAAATGACTGACATGGGGCCACTCAAGTACTACCTCGGCATCCAAGTCACTCATGGCATAACGCACGGCCAGGTGACACTCACTCAAGCCACCTATGCCCAGCGTATGGCTGACAAGTTTGGCCTTGGTACATCCACTTCACAGACTACACCACGTTCCAAGGATCACGGTCTCACCAAACCGGTCACAACAGCCACACCTTTGGCTTCCTCGGAGGATGCCCAAGCTTTTCCACGAATGGTGGGCTCATTGATGTACTCCTCTATGGCTACGCGGCCTGACCTCTCCTTTGTTGTTGGCCTTCTCAGTCAAGGATGCCAACGCCCTATTGCTGCTCACATCATGGCCGTCAAACGCAGCATTCGCTACCTCTGTGGATCCGCCTTTCTCGCTATTCGCTGCTCCTCTGGGAACAATGTTCTCCAGGGCTCCTGTGATGCCGATCTCTCTGGTGATCACACCACAAGTCGCTCCACCTCTGGGTATGTTTTCCTTCTCAATGGTGGATTCATCACCTGGCGCAGCAAGAAGCAATCTGTGGTCGCTCTCTCCTCTACCGAAGCTGAATACATCGCTGAGAGTGAATGCACAAGAGAGGCGGTCTGGCTTCGTATGCTTCTGAGCGAGCTAGGGTTTGACCAACTTGAACTCACGCCCATTCACTGTGACAACAAAGGAGCCATCGCTCTCTCCGAAGATTCGGTTCTCCATGATCAAACCAAGCACGTCCGTCGACAGTATCACTACGTCTGCGACGCCGTCGTGAAAGGCGAGGTCGTCATGCACTACCTCCCCACCGCTGATCAAACTGCTGAAATCTTCACCAAAGCTCTCTCTGCCGACCGCCACGCTCATCTCTGCACTCGCATGGGTTTCCTCTCCTCGTCCTGATCTCTCTTGGCCCTGCTTCTTCTCGACTCTTCGTCTGCTTCCGCTTGTTCCAGGCCCTCCCTTTCCGTCCCCCCCATATGAGGTGTTGGGACGGACGGAGATGGTCATCGGTGGAGCCGTCGTCGCTTCCCGTTTCCGTGCCTCTCACATGAGGCGTTGGCACGGACGCGGGTCGCGTGCGACCACTTCCCCGACTCTCTTGCTTCTGCCCGCTTAATCTCTACATCCTCTTCTCCTGCCTACCGCTACTGGTTTCTCCCCTCTTCCGTCCCCCCCATATGAGGCGTTGGGACGGACCCTGGGACGTCAACCCCTCTGCCTCCTCTGCGTACTTCCTCTCCCTTTCCATCTTTCTCCTCACATCTGTGCTCTCTTCTGCTTCTCCTCCCGTGTCTCGGTCCTCGCAAAACGCCAACGTCCTCACCCACTGGCCTGTTCGGGGCGGGGGGCACATCTTTCGCAACTGCAAATCTTCTCCAGTTATATCTTGTCCGGTCTTTCTTCTGTCTTCAGACCCCGGTGGGTGGGCTACCGCTGTAAGCTCACCATTCGGGCCGGATGAGCGCGAAGTGGCCAACTCCCCCGAGTCCGGGCAGGGTGTGCTGCTGGATCCGGACTTTCCCCAACCATTGGGGCATCGTCCGGGCTAAACGTTCTCACCACCCCACTGTACACCCTACGTCTTGCTCCTCCTGGTGTGCCGGACTTATTTTTTCTCTCTAACGAGGCTCGGTCGGCCCGGGGGGGGATCTCTTTCACCGGGCATTCCCTTGCCTCTCCCTGCACCCTTTTTTTTCTCCCCCATTCCCCAGCTCTGCTTTCACGGGGGGGCTTCTTCCTTTTTCCACATGTCGGCTCCAACCTCACCGACGATGGATTGACATGGGGGGGAATGTTGGAAAAAGGACAGCCGTCAGATCGCCTCGATCCAACGATTCACTGGGCTCGGCTCAACAACAAAAAAAAAGGAAACAAGAGGGTCGAGAGAGAGATTTTTCCCCTCTCTCTCGACCCTCCTGTCTCTCCTACATGGCCGGGTATGGTATGGCTGTGGGCATGCCTCTTTAGGCGTCCCACTGATCCATCCATCTGTAGCCCTACCCACTCTACTCATCTTATTGGAGCTCTGGAGAGCTGACGGGACTATGGTACTAGAAGTTGTATATTTTGGCAGGATTTGGACAAACAGGGTGTGTGGCCTAGCAGACTAAGCGAGAGTGTGATCGTGAGCTCCTCTCGACTTCAAGTCTGCTGACGTGGCAGGGGACTGGAGCACGCGGAAGATATTGCCCTTTCTAAAGATGAATCCTGTGATCACAAATCATTGCGAGGGAAGTGGAATGATCGGAGCCGTTGCCGAATCGAGAAGTGTGACCATCCGGTCCTCTCGAGACAAGCGCCCGCAGATCTGGGCGATCTCGTCTGTGGATCGCACCGGGGGCGCTGGGCATCCGCCAACCTCGGTCTGCGATGATCGGAGATCATCGAGCAGCGTCCGGGTGATGCTATGGCTAAGAACTCGAAGACACAGGATACCGGACTACGTAAACACTTGTACTTTTCTGCTATTAGCTAGTACAGATAGGTAATTAGCCATAGGTTTGTATTTTTCATTACTTTGTCTGTGTGAGATCATTTTGAACAAGCTTGGTACCGTTGGAAAGCTTGTGAGACTAGTCGTGTAACTGTGCCTTCAGCCCATACTCTTGAATCACACAGTCAATGAAATTACTGAGGCAAGAGTGCCTGTGTGTGTATGAATGGTGACACGTGTCTGAGAGATCATGACCAACAATTCAGCAAAGCATCAAAGTGCAGATCAATCAGGAAACTGCATCTGAAGATTCCTAAAGATTCTGTTATGTAAAATTTCAACACTGCCGGGTGCAAGATCGTCTGGCTCGACCATGCTCAGCCCTGATGGAGCTGATATCTTAATACTTCAAAGATTTGGTGGTAAGCCATGTGATGGCTAAAACACGAGAGATACATTGAGATATGCATGCACCACATACGCTCGTGGTCGATGTGGTTTGTGATTCTTGTACCTTACATGCAATGCTTGTTGTCTCGATATTGCCCGGGTTGCTGATATTGCGGGGCCACACACTCAGTCGCTTTGAGATGTGAGAAACCACGGCGGCCTTTTGGCCGACCGGTTTGGTTCGACTCCGGGGTGGCGATTGGGCCCCACTTTGAACTCTTTGAGTGGGTGGCCCAATCAACCGCAGCTAAGAGGTCACAGGCTCGTTACTCTCGTCACTCTCTTTCTCGCTACTCAACTAAGCACATTTTTCACCAATCTCTTGTCCCGCCATGATTGTGGTTGTTGTAAGAGTTGAGTGAGCACAGTAGTTAGGGTATTTCGGCACTCTGCCGCTACCTACTGGTATCAGAGCAGAAGGGAGAGAACCCTCCGTTCAAACGATCCAGGGTGGACTGTGGTGCCCACAACGTCCACGGTTGCTCGATTGCGGAGGCACGTGATACCTCTGCCCGTCAAGTGCCTCCCGTCTCCGCTCTGCTGTCCAGTAGCCTCATGTTGCAGCTGACTCGTCCCTCGGCACCAGAACCTAGCTGCCTCGCTGCTCGGCGCTGTCCCTACCACTGCACTCTGGCAATGGCCAGCCGCACTCTCGCAGCTGTACGTTAGCAGTTTGTTGCTTCAGGCTTCTTAGTGAGCATCTAAGCAGTGCTGCTGGCAGGCGGTCTCACTGAGGTACTGATTCCCACATATCTCAGCAGATGTGCTTCCTCCGGTCTACTGTGTCTCGAACAGCTTCGGAACCCAGCAGGCCCTTCTGTCTTGTGTCATGTTCCTCTCTCTCTTGAGCAACAACAGCCGCATCTTCAGCCTCAGCTGCAATCCTGCAGCACTGTTCTTCGTGCTTCTAGGTTTTTAGCATCTCAGCGGTACCACGGTGCTCGTGACTGCAGTCTCACGGCTCTCTTGCCACGGCTGATCATCTCTCAACACCTTCGCAGGTCCTCAGATTCTCTGCCCTCCAATCCTCTTCTATCTCGTCTGAGATAGCAGCAGCATCATCGGCCGCCTCTGCGGCCTTACTTGCAACCCTGGCTGCACCACCGGACATTAGAGTGGCCCCTACCTCTCCAAAGGGGGCTCGTGATTGCTCACGCCACGACGAGCTTATAGACCGCCATGAGGAGGAGGCGGATATTACAGCGTGGGCGTGCCTTCGTCGCCGTTGTGCCAGCCCTGGATACCACCCCGCGGAAGACTATGACCCCACATAAGACGAGGCGTGTGAAGACGCTGCGGTGTACGCGGCCTACTGCCAGTCAGCCTCGGACGACTCACCGACCATTCAAAACACATCAACTACGGGGCCTCCGCGTGAACCACGTCATCCTGCATCTCCGGTAAGATCTCCCATCTCTCGTAGAACGTGTCGGCAGAGTCAGCACACTGCTCAAGGCGCTACAGCTCTGCCTACAACGGCAGCCCCAATAGAGCAGGCTCAGGCAGCTTCTAGTCGTGCATCATCCCCTGCCGTGCCTCAGGCTACTACTACGTCATCTGGACCCGATATCCTGACTGCCCTGGAAGCAACGCTTGTCTCCTATGCTGTTGTCACTTCTACTTTTGCTGCAACAGCGTGTGTTGCACGTGCACCTGCCAGTACTGCTGTTGGCAGGGCTGTTGAGACCTATGCAGCAGCAGCCTCTGATCAGGGCCCCCTTGCCATTGTTGCAGTCAACATTATCACACAGGTAACAACAGCAGCTAGCACAGTCGCAACAGAAGCAGCCTCAGCAGCCACTGCCCTCTCCAGTGCCGTCGCCTCCATACAGGTTTCCACTTCCCACGTGTCTTCTACTCCAGCATCCTCTTCGTGTGGTTCTCAGATCCGTGTCACGATCACAGCAGTAGCTGCCTTCTCAACCCTCACAGGAGCTGCACTTGCTAGGCTTGCGTGTCTCATCGTCACCACTTCATCCTCAGTGGCAGTTCTTGCTGCTTCTGCGGCATCTGTATTACCACCGCTGTTTGCTCTTTTGCATTAGCATTGGTGAGCTTTGGCACCCTACTGCTTGGAAACTTCTCCTGCTTCCACCCTCTTTCTCTCCTCTTGTGGTCGTGCTCCTTTGTTCACGCTGTCCTGCAGCTCCACGCAGCACTTCGTTGCTTCAGTCTTCCTTAATTCACACGCCCACTGGGGCAAGGGAAACTCTGCCGAATTTTTCTTAAGTGATTCTCACTCATCATGCCTGTCGACGATGACCAGTAGGCAGCATTGCAGGAAGAACTACGCAAAGAGTGTGTTTCCCTTCAAGCAGTCCTCACTGCATAGCGTGTTGTAGAAGAAAAGCTGCGCACGGAACAGGGAAATCAGGATACTTTCACCGATCACATTGCTGATCTCGTGCTTACCGCCTGCAACCTGTACTGCGCACTATACCTACTACGTCAGCCGCTGCTGATATTGCTGGTGCATTCTCCACCTCCTCTGCTTCCTCTTCGAACACCTCTGGCTCTATTTCCTCCAACTCAATTGCTGCTGATGTAGCAGCTAGAGCCACCGCAGCTAAGGCTATTGCACAGCCCTCGCTGCGGAAACCTGAATTTGATTCAGTGCCACCGCACTTCACCCCTAACATGTCTTTCGCTTCATGGGAAGTTCGCTTCAGTGCTTGGGCACAAGGTGAGCAGCTCAAGGAGTACTATCAAGTACCCAATCCCACTGCTAATCCTCCCTTTGTACCCTCTGACTCTGAGACTGCGCGGGCTGTGCGTACTCTCATTCGCGCTGGATCCGATGATCTCACTTATGAGATAGGATCCTATAACGCTAACACTGCACGCCGCACCCCTGCCAACCCTGTCGGTGCCTATGCTCTCGTCAAGCGCCGCACGACTATCACTGGGCATGCCGCACAGAGTGTCCTCACTGTGCAGTTCAACACACTCTCCATGCATGCAGACAAGACTGTGCATGCCTACTGGGCCCGCAGCCTTCGTCTCTTGAAGGATCTTGGTAAGGCAGCCCCTGGCCAACTACCTGCTATTCTCTCCATTGTGAATGGCCTCATTCTTGAACTCTCTGACATCTTCAGAGAGGTGAAGGTCTCTGATCTTGAGAGGCTTGCAGCAGAGCCAGTTCCTGCTGACTCTCCACCAAGGATTGGAGCCCTTTGGGAATTCACCTCCCAACGCCTTAGTGATTGGTGGAGTGTGCACCAAAACAAACGGATTCACCGTGCAGCAGTTGCGGCTGCCACCACTGCACTGCCCTCCCCAACATCCTCCTCTACCTCCTCCTCCTCCTCTCCATCTACCTCGTCCACAACTCTACTCAACCAAGGTGGGGGGGTCGGGGGCCGTGGTCGGGGCCGGGGCAAGGGCAGCGGCAACTCGGGCTCTGGCAGCCAAGGCGGCCGTGGCAAATCCAAGGGCTCTAACAACACCCCCAGCACTATCACGTGCTGGAAATGCGGCTCCGTCGGCCACTCAGCACCCAAGTGTCCATCACCACCAGACAACGATCGCCTGGCCTCTGCCATGCATGCGTACTGGGTGCGCTCCTCGGGTGGCTCTGGTGGAACCTCTTGCACGTCCTCATCTGCTCCTTCCTCTACACCTTCTAGCAGGGCGGCACCCGTCGTCACCGACGCTGCCGTGTACAACACCGCTGCTTCTCCACGTCTTCTCCCTTACCCCTGGGGTTGGCCCCTGGGGTATGGTGGGCCCATCTTCTATGGCCCGCCATCCGGTGCCCACTCTCCACCCAGCTGGGCGTCTCCATCTTATCGCCCATCCTCTGCGGTGGTGATCACGCCGGACCCTCATGACGACGAGCGCCAGTCAGACGCAGCACTGTCTCATGCTGTACATCAGTGCCACGTTCGTGATCAGGGAGGTGAGAGTGAAGGCTCTGGGTCGGAGCCTCTTGCGTGTGTTGCTTATGGAGCGTTACGTGGTTGTACGTCCGGTCATGTTCTTGGTTGCCCGCCCCCCGATGTCTCGTGGATTGAAGAGTGGTAGTCTGTACGTTTTCGTCGTTGCCTTGTAGCCTGTGGTCAGCACTTCTCTCGTCATGCAGCTCTTGCCACAGTGAGTCGCGATCCCTCTACTGTCCATGCGTCGAGTAACTTCTGGATCCTTTATTCAAGTGCCACCCATCACATGACCTCGTCACGCATGTCCTTTGTCTCCCTTGGTCTTGTTGGCTCTGTCCGCTTTGTTCGCACTGGCTCCGGCCAACTGCTCCCAGTCCAAGGGGTTGGTGTTGTACGCTTCGTTGGCCCAGGGGGTGAATTGTTCTTGCCATATGTCTTGTATGTTCCATCGCTAGAGCTGAGTCTGCTCTCTGTCACGACACTCGACGATCAGGGCATGGACTTCTGGTCCAGTCGCGGCATTGCCTCTGCTACTAACTGCACGTCCGGTCGCATTCTCTTGCAAGGCACACGCTGTGATCGTCTGTTCCGCGTTCCTACATTTGCACCGTCTCCTGCCACCGCTGCCCATGTGCATCTCGTACGCTCTCTCTCACCCACTCATGCACAACTGCTGCACCGCCGCCTGTGCCACATGCATACCGCAGCCATTGACAGCCTTCTTCGAGTTCTCCCCGCTGATGGCCTTGACACTGCCATATTTCCGGCTCCCTGTCCCCCTGACTGTCTTGACTGTGCTCAGGGCAAGATGCATCGGTCCCCATTCAGCACTTCAGAGTCTCGCACTTCTCACCCTCTTGACTTGTTGCACGCTGATGTCATGGGTCCCCTCTCTCATGACTCTCTTGGAGTTGTTGGACGCTACGTACTTTGTCTCACAGATGACTTTTCTCGCATGCGTTGGGTCTTTGCTCTCAAACAAAAGAGTGACGTTTGCTCCACCCTTGAGTCCTGGCTTCCTCAGGCTGAAGTCGCTTGTGGTCGTCGTCTTCGTGTCTTTTGTTGTGACCGTGGCGGTGAATTCATTGGTCCCACCTCTCGCTTTCTGTCCTCTCGTGGTGTGACTGTCGAAACCACTGCTCCCTACACACCCCAACAAAACGGTGTTTCTGAACGATGGAACCGGACGCTTGCTGATGGAGTTCGCACTCTCCTCACTACCTCAGACCTTCCACCCCTGTTCTCTTTTGAAGTCATGTCGTACATGATGTGGGTCTGGAACCGTGTCCCGCACGGTCCCCTCCCACACCATGTCACTTCATTTGAACGCTGGTTCGGTCATCGTGCAGACCTCCGCCTCGCTCGCGTCTGGGGCTGTGTCGCCGCCGTGTGGCTTCCCGAAGACCTTCGTGACGGCAAAATTAGTCCTCGTGCTTGCTTGTGCACCTTTCTTGTGGTCTCTACCATGTCCAAAACCTGGTGCATCTGGGACCCCGATCGTGCACGCGTCGTGGAGTCTCGTGATGCCCTCTTTTTCGAGGACGTCTTTCCTCGAGACCTGTCCCATGCCGCTCCACCCTCTTCCTTGTCGTCGCTCCGTCGGCTTGGAGGGGTGGTTCTCTTCCAGCCTCCGTTCTCGCCGACCCTTCCCTTGTTGCCACGGCACCTTCCACCTCACACCCACCTGATGTGTCCCTTTCTGACACTCTCAGCACTCCGCCTCCATCCTCTGATCCTTCCATAACGTCCTCCTCCTCTTCTTCCTCTCAGTCGGTGTCAGTGCCTCTCAGTGATCCACCACTGTCTGCTGATGTCGTGGCACAGTCATCTCCCGTCACTGTGTCTGAGTCGTCTCCATAGCCCGTCATTCTCCCGTCACCTGTGGTCTCTGGTGAGACGGTCCCACCTCCTGTCACAGATGTGCTCCCGGCCGTATCTGAGCCCTACACTTGTGAGGGGCGGCTGCGCCTACTTCCACAGCACTCGGCCGCACGGTCTGCTCAGCCCTCTCAGCGTCGCACTCGCTCTAGTGTCCCTCCCACTGCAACTGGCTCCACTGCCAGACCAACTAACCTCGATGCACTGGGTCTTGCGGTGAGCGTGGTCCACCCCAACTCTGCAGTGGGCTATGCACTGGTCGCTCATGAGTTCTACAGTGTGTTATATGCTTCAGTCGCCAGCTATGTCACCGCATACTTTGCGGCCAGTGGTCTTCCCTCGCTTCCTGTTGAACCCACTACAGTGCACCAGGCAAGAGAGGCAGCTGATGCAGACCTCTGGGAAAAGGCCATGCAGGAGAACCTCACAGCCCTGAATGACCATGAGGTCTTTGAGCTTGTTGACCTCCCCTCTGGTCGCAAGGCAGTTTCAACCCGCTAGGTACTTCGACGTAAGTTGAAGCCTGGTGGGAATGTCGACAGGTACAAGGCACGACTCACTGCCAAGGGATTTTCCCAGATTTCTGGCGTCGATTTTGACGAGACGTTTGCACCTGTGGGACGTTACACCACAGCTCGAGCTCTCTTGAGTCTGGTCGCCCAGCACGACTGGGAGTTGGAACAGATGGACGACAATAATGCATTCTTGCATGGACGCCTTGATGAGGACATCTACATGGTGCAGCCTCCAGGGTTCGCGGATGGCACGAACAAGGTCTGGCGGCTGCGTAAGGCCCTTTACGGGCTCAAGCAGTCCCCTCGCTGCTGGAACCTGGAGATCTCGGCCACCCTTGAGAAGGGTGGCTACCGCCGGAGCACAGTTGACCATGCGCTCTTTCTGAGTGCACCATCGCAGCCCTTGGTTGCAGTCTTGGTCTACGTGGATGACCTCCTTATGGCGTCACCCAGTCCCTCTGCAGTCGAGTCTGTGAAAAACCTTTTGCAGTCCACCTACAAAATGAAAGACTTGGGTCCTGCTCGGGTGTTCCTCGGGATGGAGCTTGAGCGGGACCGTCAACGCCGGACACTGGATGTCCATCAGGTTGCCTACATTCACAGCCTGGGGGAGCGTTTCTCATCCATGCTTGCTATCCACACCCCTACTACATCGACACCTATGACACCAGCTCGACAGCGTCTTCTGAAGTCACTCGACGTGGCTCAGCTGGGGGAGATAGTCGATGTCACCGATTACCTCAGTGTGATTGGGTCCCTCATGTACCTTGCCACCACCATTAGAGCGGATGTGGCCTTTGCAGTCAACTTCCTGGCTCAGTTTTCTCAGCAACTTCGACAGAAGCACCTCGAGGCTGTACTACGTGTCGTTCGCTATGCACTGTCCACTGCGCGTATGGGACTGTGCTATAGATCACAACCCTCTGTGGTGATTGATGGCTACACTGACAGTGACTGGGCCCACGATGCAGATGCTCGTAGTCGCGCCGGTTACATCTTTCTCGTGGGTGGAACCGCCATCTCGTGGAAAAGTGGTAAGCAAGGTTGTGTTACGCGTAGCTCCAGTGAGGCTGAGTACGTTGCTCTTGGCGCAGGTACGTGTGAGAGTGTCTGGCTTTCTCGCTTGCTGCAGCAGCTGCGCGTGCTCATCCGCTGCATCACGTTGCGCTGCGACAATCAGAGCACAAAGGCAACTGTTGAGCATGATGGCATGCATCATTCACGCACAAAACACATCAACATTGAGCACCACTTTGTATGTGAGCGCATTGCCGCAGGAGAGGTCCAGGTCGTCTGGGTCGACACACGTCAGCAGCATGCAGACTTTCTTACCAAAGCTCTGAGCAGTGGAATGTTCAAGGCAGCTGTGCATGCAGTCGGCTTGTTGCGTGCACGCGATGCTCCTGGCTGAATTGACACCCTTTGTCTGTCTCTCGTACTATGCTCCTTCGTGTGGTGTATGGGATGTTCGTCTGTGGGTCATGGGGGAGTGTTAGTTTGTCTGTCGAACACGCAAATGACATCTTGACTTCTTCCATTCACACACACACCATTCCTGCAGGAGACTGAGCATGACACAAGCTATGGAGCCGTGCATCACTGGCGTCTCTGCCGGGTGCAAGATCGTCGGGCTCGACCATGCTCAGCTCTGATGGAGCTGATATCTCACTACTTCAAACATTTGGTGATAAGCCATGTGATGGCTAAAACATGAGAGATACATTGAGATATGCATGCACCACATACGCTCGTGGTCGATGTGGTTTGTGATTCTTGCACCTTGCATGCAATGCTTGTTGTCTCGTTATTGCCCGGGTCGCTGATCCTGCGGGGCCACGCACTCAGTCGCTCTAAGGTGTGAGAAACCACGGCGGCCTTTTGGCCGACCGGTTTGGTTCGACTCCGGGGTGGCGACCAGGCCCCACTTCGAACTCTTTGAGTGGGTGGCCCAATCAACCGTGGCTAAGAGGTCACAGGCTCGTTACTCTCGTCACTCTCTCTCTCTCTCTCTCTCTCTCTCTCTCTCTCTCTCTCTCTGTGTGTGTGTGTGT
>SZWC01008871.1:94708-112817 GCA_023375785.1 Penium margaritaceum | reverse complement strand
ACCATTGTTTCTCCCTCTGCCCATTTTTGACTTGTATTATGAGTTGTGAATGTTGACCACACACACTAAACTTCTTTGGTCATGAGCAGTGATGTATGCCTACTTGGGTAGGTCATTGTGCACGCTATCCACACCGTGCCAATACATACGAAAAATCTTTGTACTTGCTAGAAGATACATAGTGTTTTGAAACCATGTTTTCCCCCTCTGACCATTTGTGACTCGTGTTATGGCTTGTGAACATTGACCAACCATACTGAAATTCTTTGGTCATGGTTAGTGACATATGCCTAGTTTGGTTTGTCACTGTATGTGGTTACCATGCCGTGTCACTACGTATAGAAGGTCGTTGTGCTTTCTAGTTGATAGCTAGTGTTCCCAAATCATTGTTTCCCCCCTCTGAATATCAGTGACTCATGTTTTGAGTTATCAACGCTGACCACATGAAGTGAAATTCGTTGGTCATGGTCAGTGACATATGCATACTTTGGTTGGTCACTGTGCATGGTAGCCACGCTGTGCCACTATGTATTGAAGGTATTTGTACTTGCTACTCCATGACTAGTATTCACAAACCATTGTCTTCCACTCTGACCACTTGTGACTCGTGTTATGAATTGTCAACGTTTACCAAACTTAGTGACATTATTTGGTCATGGTCAGTGACATATGCCTACTTTGGGCGGTCATCGTGCATGGTATCCACACCGTGCCACAACTGATTGAAGGTCCTTGTGCTTGCTAGTTGATACCTGGTGTTCCCAAACCATTGTCTCCCCCTCTGACCATTTGTGACTCCTATTATGAGTTGTCAACGCTGACAACACACAGCGGATTTCTTTGGTCAAAGGTACTACATATGCCTACTTTGGTCGGTCCTTGTGCATGGTAGCCACACCGTGCTTATACTGATTGAAGGTCGCTGTACTTGCTAGTTGAGAACTGATATTCACAAACCATTGTTTCCCCCTCTGACCGTTTGTGACTCGTGTTATGGTTGGTGAATGTTGACCACTTATACTGAGATTCTTTCATCATGGTCTATGACATATGCCTAGTTTGGTTGTTTGGTGTGCACAGCAGCCACACCGTGCCACTACGTGTTGAAGTTCTTTGTCCATTCTAGTCGATACATAGGGTTCCCAAACCATTGTCTTACCCTCTGATCAATTGTGACTCGTGTTATGAGTTGTGAATGTTGACCACACATAGTGGACTTCTTCTCTCATAGTCAGTGACGTGTGCATCCTTTGGTTGGTCACTGTGCACGCTAGCCACACCGTGCCACTACTTGTTGAAAATCTTTCTACTTGCTAGTTGATAAAGTGTGTTCCCAACCCATGGTTTCCCCCACTGACCATTTGTGACTCGTGTTATGAGTTTTCAACGTTGACCACACACTGTAAAATCCGTTTGGTCATGGTCAGTGACATATGCCTACTTTGGTTTGTCGCTAAACATGGTTACCTCATCGTGTCGTTACGTGTCGAAGGTCTTTGTGCTTTCTAGTTAATAGCCAGTGTTCCCAAACCATTGTTACCCCCTTTGAATATCTGTGACTGGTGTTGTGAGTTGTCAATGCTGACCACATGAAGTGAAATTTGTTGGTCATGGTCAGTTACACATGCATACTTTGGTTGGTCACTATACATGGTAGCCATGCTGTGCCACTACATATTGAAGGTATTTGTACTTGCTACTCGATAACTCGTATTCACAAACAATTGTCTTCCACTCTGACCATTCGTGACCTGGGTTATGAATCGTCAATGTTTACCACACTTAGTGACATTATTTGGTCATGGTCAGTGACATATGCCTACTTTGGTTGGTTATCGTGCATGGTATCCACACCGTGCCACAACGTATTGAAGGTCCTTGTGCTTGCTAGTTCATACCTGGTGTTCCCAAACCATTGTCTCCCCCTCTGACCATTTGTGACTCCTATTATGAGCTGTCAACGTTGACCACACACAACAGATTTCTTTGGTCAAAGGCAGTACATATGCCTACTTTGGTCGGTCATTGTGGATGGAAGCCACACCGTGCTTATGCTGATTGAAGGTCTCTGTACTTGCTAGTTGAGAACTGATATTCCCAGACCATTTTTTCCCCTTCTGACCATTTGTGACTCGTGTTATGGTTGGTGAATGTTGACCACCCATATTGAAATTCTTTGGTCATGGTCAGTGACATATGCCTAGTTTGGTTGTTTGGTGTGCATAGTAGCCACACCGCGCCACTACGTATTGATGTTCTTTGTCCTTTCTAGTGGATACATCGGGTTCCCAAACCATTGTCTCTCCCTCTGACCATTTGTGACTCGTGTTACGAGTTGTCAATGTTGACCACACATAGTGGACTTCTTCCGTCATAGTCAGTGACATATGCATCATTTGGTTGGTCACTGTGCACGCTAGCCACACCGTGCCACTACTTGTTGAAAATCTTTCTACTTGCTAGTTGATAACTAGTGTTCTTTACCCATTGTTTCCCCCTCTGACCATTTGTGACTCGTGTGATGAGTTTTCAGTGTTGATCACACACTGTGAAATTCGTTTGGTCATTGTTAGTGACATAAGCCTACTTTTGTTTGTCACTGTACATGGTTACCACGTCGTGTCACTACGTATTGAAGGTATTTGTGCTTTCTAGTCAATAGCTAGTGTTCCCAAATCAATGTTATCCACATTTGACTATCTGTGACTCGTTGTGAGTTGTAACTGTTCATCACATGAAGTCAAAATTTTTGTTCATGGTCAGTGACATATGCATACTTTGGTTGGTCAATGTGCATTGTAGCCACACTGTGCCACTACATTTTGAAGGTATTTGTACTTGCTACTCGATAACTAGTATTCACAAACCATTGTCTTCCACTCTGACCATTTTTGACTCGTTTTATGAGTTGTCAAAGTTTACCACACTTACTCACATTATTTGGTCATGGTCAGTGACATATGCCTACTGTGGTTGGTCATCGTGCATGGTATCCACACTGTGCCAGAATGTATTGAAGCTCCTTGTGCTTGCTATTTGATACTTGGTGTTCCCAGACCATTGTTTTCCCCTCTGACCATTTGTGACTCGTGTTATGAGTTGCCAACGTTGACCACACACGGTGGATTTCTTTGGTCAAAGGCAGTACATATGCCTACTTTGGTCGGTCATTGTGCATGGTAGCCTCACCTTGCTACTACTGACTGAAGGTCGTTGTACTTGCTAGTTTGTATCTAGTATTTACAAACCATTGTTTCCCCCTCTGACAATTTGTGACCCATATTATGGGTTGTCAAAATTGACCACACATAGCAAAGATATTTGGTCATGGTAAATGGCACATGCCACTTACTGACCCTGGTTGGTCATTATGCATGGTAGCCACACCGTTCCACTACTTGTTGAAAGTCTTTGTACTTGCTAGACAAAAAATAGCAAAACGTTTCTCCCTTTGACACCAGGTCGGTTTTTGTTGATTTGTTACGCGTAGGTGCCTTCACTCGAATACTTCCTCCCACCCCCCTAGAGGGATGTTCCTGTTGGAATGATGCTCCTCACCATGGCGGGAGTGACTCCAAAAAGGAACACCAAAAAGACAAGCCTTAGTGGCATAGTGGTTAATGGTGTCCACCTCTAGAGGCAGGGGCCCGGGTTCAAGTCCCACAAGATGAAATTATGCCCTGCCTCAAGGTAGGTAGAAAATAGATGCCAGGAAGCTAGCTCAACCTCTAGAGTTCCTCTTTAAGATTATAGAAGGCGAGGTGAAGGTCCAGGAATGTGGCACACCTTCTAGAAGGGGTGACTTGTCCTACAAGGCATCTAGAGGTGTCTTGATCTTCTGGAAAAGGACAGCCTACCAAGGAGCACTCTAGAAGCCATAGAATCTGCTAGGAAGCTCCAACTCTGGCATGCTTTGGTGTTCTGGAAAGCTTAGATCAGTGGCTATAAAACACCACTGCTTGTGAGCCTTGATCAAGTGTTAATTCCCATCCAATTGAGGCCAAAACTATTGCCTCACTCTCTGACCAGATTTTGCCATCCTTGGAACCAGTTGCCTCCACAGTTTTAGTCTCTCCAAAAACAGTTGGTGGTGTGAACCAGCCACTGCTAGGGACCCTCCAGGGTGCACACTCACCCTTAGGCCAACAAATGGTTATGGGCCCACGCCTCTAAGGGGTTCAAAGCCAGCTTGATTTCACGCTTCCAACAGCAAGACATGGCAACCAGCGAGCAAGAGAGCAGCCGCGCTGTCCTTAAGTTTGATGGGACAGGCTTTGCCTTGTGGAGGTGGCAGTTTGAGGTCTTCCTCGACGACAAGGGACTACTTGAGTTTGTAAAAGGTGATGAGACTGCTCCACCGGAGACTGCAATGACTGAGGTGAATGAGGCATACAAGAAGCGCAACAAAAAGGCATTGTCGCTCCTTGTGTCCGTGTTATGCCCACCACAACTTGGGCACATCCAAGGACGCACCCTGGCCGCGGACGCATGGTCAAAACTCTGCTCCATCTACCAGTCAAGCAACCTTGCCAATCAGCTCTTCATCTTCAAACGGCTCGTCACCCTCCAAGCCAACGAAGGCGACAACATCATGGAGATCATGCAGCAGATTGAGTCCCTCGCAGCGGAGTGCGTGGCCACGGGTTGGGAGGTCGACTCTCAGTTGCAAGCTATGATCCTCCTTCTGGCCTTGCCAGACAGTTGGAGTCCCATGATCACAGTCCTTGGTGGCTGGCCTTCCGACGAGCTGATGTACCCGAAGGTTTCTGAGTACGTGCGCAATGAGTGGATGCGACGTGGCGGTCGAGAGAGTGCAGCGGCATCAACTTCAGCTTACACAGTTCATCCTCAAAGTGTAGGCCCAGGCGACAAGTGGAAGGGTGCCAAACAGGACACCAAGAAGGGTGACAAGAAGGGGAAGTGCTTCAACTACGGCAAGGAGGGCCACTACGCGCGCAACTGTCCCAAGAAGAAAACAGATTGGTCGCAACGGGGCGGGAAGAAAGATGAGCACGCCCTTATGGCGTACAACTCCACAAACTTGAAGGATCCGGGAGTTGCCGTCATCGACTCCGGATCATGCCGCCACACGCAATGCAACAGGGCGGCATTTGTCACCTACGGCGCCTCGGAGAGACGCATGACGTTGGCAAATGGAAAAACAGAGGTGGCCGCCGGTGAGGGTAACGTCCGCATTGAGTCAATTGTGGATGGAAAACCTGTCACGAGCACAATCTACGATGTGCTGCATATGCCTAACTTTGGGGCAAACCTGCTCTCCGTCAGCCGTCTTACCGACAAGGGACTTGAGGTGCTCTTCACAAAGAAGGGGGCCATCATCCGCAAAGAGGGCAAAGGTGAGTTGATTGTGCGTGCCAAGAGGGAGGAGGACTTGTACCTGCTACGCGCGAAGATCCTCTGCAGCCGAGTGGGGTCCAACGCCGCCAATCTTGCAACGAAGGATGGAGGAGACCTGGACCTATGGCACCGCCGACTCTGCCACATTTCTCCATCAACAGTGAAGGAGATGGCTAAGAGGGAAGTGGTGCAGGGTCTCCAAATCAGCGGCCTTGATGGAACCAAGGAGACCGTGTGTGAGCCATGCATCATTGGCAAATCAACTCGGCAGCCGTTTGTCGCCAAGGGGACGCGTGCATCGGCAAAACTGGCCGTGGTACACACAGATGTGTGTGGACCGCTTGAGAGCTCCATCGGCGGAGCTCGCTACTTCCTCACCTTCATCGATGACCACAGCCGGAAACTCTACCTCTACCCAATGAAGCGGAAGAGTGAGGTCCTTGCGTGCATGCAAGAGTTTGTGGCTGATGTGGAGCGGCAAACAGAGTTGAAGGTGAAGGCGTTCCNCTTGAGGGCTCCATCGGCGGAGCTCGCTACTTCCTCACCTTCATCGATGACCACAGCCGGAAACTCTACCTCTACCCAATGAAGCGGAAGAGTGAGGTCCTTGCGTGCATGCAAGAGTTTGTGGCTGATGTGGAGCGGCAAACAGAGTTGAAGGTGAAGGCGTTCCGGAGTGACAACGGCGGTGAATATGCGGGGTGCCTTGGGTGGATGAAGAGCAAGGGGATTGAGTGGCAGAAAACAACTCCACACTCCCCACAACAGAATGGCATTGCAGAGAGAGCAAATCGCACAATCCTTAATATGGTGCGATCCATGTTGAGCGACGCCGGCCTTACACAACGGTATTGGGCGGAGGCGGCAAGGAAAGCAGCGTACATCATGAATCTCATGCCGACCAAGCCGCTGAAGGACAAGGAGAGCAATGCGTGGAAGACGCCACAAGAAGTGTGGAGCGGGAGGAAGCCGGCAGTGGGTCACCTCCGCACGTTTGGTTGTGTTGCACATGCAATGGTGCAGGCACTTGAGGGACGGAGCAAGCTGGACCCGCGTACTCGCTGGTGTATTTTCCTTGGATATGAGAGTGGAAGCAAGGCATATTGGCTCTTTGACCCAAGGAGGCAGCAGATTGTGCGGAGTTGCAACGTCATGTTCGACGAGAAAAGCCGTTGGACAGACAAGGAGGCAGGTCTCTCAAAGAGGGGGAAGTGGATGCCACTCCTTGAGGGGGAGACGCCGAAGGACGTGAATGAGGGTGACATCCTCGCATCACCACCAACCGGAGAGCATCGCCTGAGGGATGGGCGAGCGGCAGACTTTATTCCGGCCAGTTCGGATGAGGAATCTGAAGCACCGGAGATGGACGTGGAGGTGGGGAGTCAACAGATGTCTCCAAGGTCTCCAAGAGAGGGGGAGCAGGCGCTTGGAGAGGATGGCGCCAAAAGAGGACAACAACAACAACAACCGCCTGAAGAGCCCCGCACGAGTAACCGTGTGCGAAGAAGGAAAAAAAGGTATGATGCCAACAAGGGCATTTGGACTGGGTTTGCACAAGCCTTCTTCACGCAAGAGGAGCCTCAATCTGTAAAGGAGGCATTGCAGCGGAAGGATGGGGCTGAGTGGGAGGGAGCAATGAAATCTGAGCTTGCCTCCCACGAGGAAAACGACACTTGGGAGCTGGTTGACTGGCCGGAGGGCAAGAAAATCATCGCCTCCAAGTGGATCTTCCTGAAGAAGCTCACAAAGGAGGGGAAGGTGGAGCGGTACAAGGCGCGGCTGGTGGTGAAAGGATATGCCCAGAGAAAAGGGGAGCACTACGACGAGACCTTTGCACCAGTTGCCAAGTTTGCCTCCATCCGTACCATCCTCTCGGTGGCAGCGGCACGCGACGACGAAATCCACCAAATGGACGTGAAAACCGCGTTCCTCAANACTTGGGAGCTGGTTGACCGGCCGGAGGGCGAGAAAATCATCGGCTCCAAGTGGATCTTCCGGAAGAAGCTCACAAAGGAGGGGAAGGTGGAGCGGTACAAGGCGCGGCTGGTGGCGAAAGGATATGCCCAGAGAAAAGGGGAGCACTACGACGAGACCTTTGCACCAGTTGCCAAGTTTGCCTCCATCCGTACCATCCTCTCGGTGGCAGCGACACGCGACTACGAAATCCACCAAATGGACGTGAAAACCGCGTTCCTCAATGGCGACCTGGACAAGGAAGTATACGTGGAGGTGCCAGAGGGGATGGATGCGCCGCAACGGAAGGTCTGCCGGCTTCGCAGGGCGCTCTATGGACTGAAGCAAGCTCCGCTCATGTGGTACCTCAAGATGGATAGTTTCATGGGTGAGCTTGGCTTCAAGCGCTGCGAGGCCGATCACAGCGTGTACGTGCGTAATCAGCCAGGACTCCACCAAATTGTCGTCCTCTACGTGGATGACCTCATCCTTTTGTCTTCGCATGAGGGGGAGCTCAAGAGCCTGAAGCAACAGCTTGGTGGCCGGTTCAAGATGACAGACATGGGCGAGCTTGAGTACTACCTTGGCATCGCCATCAAGAGGGACCGCAAAGCACGCACGCTGGAGATGAGCCAAGAAAAACATGTGCAGGAGGTGCTCCGCCGCTACAACATGGAGGAGTGCAATCCCATCGGCACACCTATGACAACGACATGTGAGCTGAGCTTGAGCATGGGCCCAAGCACGGAGGACGAGAAGGCGGAGATGGCTGGAGTACCGTACCAGTCCGCAGTTGGCAGCATAATGTATGCCATGGTGGCGACGCGGCCTGACCTTGCCTTTGCTGAAGGACAAGTGAGCCGCTATGTTGCTGATCCGGGGCCGCTACATTGGCAAGCGGTGAAGAGAATCCTCTGCTACTTGAAGGCAACGACACATTCGCGACTTGTGTTTGGAGGGGGAGCGCGGACTGACTCCCTCGAGTTGGTTGGCTACTCTGATGCTGACTGGGCAGGTGACGTTGATGACCGCAATTCAACATCAGGCTATGTTTTTGTGCTTGGTGGTGCAACGGTATCTTGGGCAAGCCGGAAGCAGGACAGTGTGGCTCTATCCAGCACTGAGGCGGAGTATATTGCGCTCGAGGAAGCCGCAAAGAAGGCACTATGGCTGCGGCGATTGCTCAAGGAGATTGGGTTGCCGCAAAAGAAGCCAACGGCACTCAATGTTGACAACATGAGTGCCATTAGCCTGACCAAGAACTCTGTGCTACACCCGAGGACCAAGCACATAGAGATCCGGCATCACTTTGCAAGAGACCTTTTTGCAAAGGGTGATGTGGTGCTTGTGTATTGCGGCACAAAACACATGCTTGCTGATGCCATGACAAAGGCGCAACCCAAGGACAGGCATGATGCTACTTGTATGGAGCTTGGGCTTTCCCAAGCCTCTTGAATTGCACGCTGAGCATGGACAACTGCCATGGGTGATGCGCAAGGGGGAGATTGTTGGAATGATGCTCCTCACCATGGCAGGAGTGACTCCAAAAAGGAACACCAAAAAGACAAGCCTTAGTAGCATAGTGGTTAATGGTGTCCACCTCTAGAGGCAGGGGCCCGGGTTCAAGTCCCACAAGATGAAATTATGCCCTGCCTCAAGGGAGGTGGAAAGTAGATGCCAAGAAGCTAGCTCAACCTCTAGAGTTCCTCTTTAAGATTCTAGAAGGCCAGGTGAGGGTCCAGGAAGGTGGTACACCCTCTAGAAGGGGTGACTTGTCCTACAAGGCATCTACAGGTGTCTTGGTCTTCTGGACACCTTCCCTCCTACTAGAAGCAAGATGAGGAATCTAGGAAGGGGCAGAAGCTTCTAGAGGAGGGAAGGGATGCCTTCTTGGGTTGGAAAAGGACAGCCTACCAAGGAGCACTCTAGAAGCCATAGAATCTGCTAGGAAGCTCCAACTCTGGCATGCTTTGGTGTTCTGGAAAGCTTAGATCAGTGGCTATAAAATACCACTGCTTGTGAGCCTTGATCAAGTGCTATTTCCCATCCAATTGAGGCCAAAACTATTGCCTCACTCTCTGACCAGATTTTGCCATCCTTGGAACCAGTTGCCTCCATAGTTTTAGTCTCTCCAAAAACAGTTGGTGGTGTGAACCAGCCACTGCTAGGAACCCTCCAGGGTGTACACTCACCCTCAGGCCAACAGTTCCGTGGACGCCCTGGAGGAAAGATTTGAGACCGCATTATGAGACCCCCACTACCCCCCCACGGCTTAGGCTCAAAGGTAGAGTTGAGGTATCACAACACGGCCGCCCTCCCCCCCCCCCAGGTCGCGAGCCTATTCTATATTGCGTGTACGAGGATTCAAACCCAGGACCTACCGCTCCAGAATGTAACTCTATAAGCACTAAGCCAACTCACATGGTGTTCATATGATGTCCAAATGACATTATAAGGGTTCCTATGGGTAAAGGGCATAAAATAAGTGGGTGTAATATAAGAGGGTAGTTTTCAAAAGTGTGAATGATAACAAAGTTAGTTTAATCATAAGAAAGTCACGCAGATGGAATTTCAAATTTTCCAACTTCGAGCTTGAATAACCTTTCAACCATTGCTCCGATTGACCAGCCGTAAGAAGGAAAGTTGACTACACACAGTGCAACTCTTTTTATGATATCCACTGACACAAGCATACTTTGGATGATCATTGTGCATGGTAGCCACACTGTGCCACCACTTATCGAACGTCTTTGTACTTGCTAGTGGATACCGAGTATTCCCAAACCATTGTTTATCCCTCTGCCCATTTTTGAATTGTATTGTGAGTTGTGAATGTTGACCACACACACTAAAATTCTTTGGTCATGAGCAGTGATGTATGCCTATTTGGGTAGGTCATTGTGCACGCTAGCCACACCATGCCAATACATACTAAAAATCTTTGTACTTGCTAGAAGATACATAGTGTTTTGAAACCATGTTTTCCCCCTCTTACCATTTGTGACTTGTGTTATGGGTTGTGAACGTTGACCACCCATAATGAAATTCTTTGGCCATGGTTAGTGACATATGCCTAGTTTGGTTTGTCACTCTACTTGGTTACCATGCCGTGTCACTACGTATAGAAGGTCGTTGTGCTTTCTAGTTGATAGCTAGTGTTCCCAAACCATTGTTACCCCCCTCTGACAATCAGTGACTCGTGTTGTGAGTTGTCAACGCTGACCACATGAAGTGAAACTCGTTGGTCATGGTCAGTGACATATGCATACTTTGGTTGGTCGCTGTGCATGGTAGCCATGCTGTGCAACTATATATTGAAGGTATTTGTACTTGCTTCTCAATGAATAGTATTCACAAACCATTGTCTTCCACTCTGACCATTCGTGACTCGTGTTATGAATCGTCAAAGTTTACCACACTTAGTGACATTATTTGGTCATGGTCAGTGACATATGCCCACTTTGGTTTGTCATCATGCATGGTATCCACACCGTGCCACAACGTATTGAAGGTCCTTGTGCTTGCTACTTAATACCTGGTGTTCTCAAACCATTGTCTCCCCCTCTGACCATTTGTGACTCTTATTCTGAGCTGTCAACGTTGACCACACACAGCGGATTTCTTTGGTCAATGGCAGTACACATGCCTACTTTGGTCGGTCAATGTGGATGGAAGCCACACCCTGCTTATACTGATTGAAGGTCTCTCTACTTGCTAGTTGAGAACTGATATATCCAGACCATTATTTCCCCCTCTGACAATTTGTGACTCGTGTTATGGTTGGTGAATGTTGACCACCCATATTGAAATTCTTTGGTCATGGTCAATGACATATGCCTAGTTTGATTGTTTGGTGTGCATAGTAGCCACACCGCGCCACTACGTATTGAATTTCTTTGTCCTTTCTAGTCGATACATCAGGTTCCCAAACCATTGTCCCTCCCTCTGACCATTTGTGACTCGTGTTATGAGTTGTCAATGTTGACCACACATAGTGGGCTTCTTTGGTCATAGTCAGTGACATATGCATCATTTGGTTGGTCACTGTGCACGCTAGCCACACCGTGCCACTACTTGTTGAAAATCTTTCTACTTGCTAGTTGAAAACTAGTATTCCCAACCCATGGTTTCCCCCACTGACCATTTGTGACTCGTGATATGAGTTTTCAACGTTGACGACACACTGTGAAATCCGTTTCGTCATGGTTAGTGACATATGCCTACTTTTGTTTGTCACTGTATATGGTTACCACACCTTGTCACTGTGTATTGAAGGTCTTTGTGCTTTCCAGTTAATAGCTAGTGTTCCCAAACCATTGTTACCCCCTTTGACTATCTGTGACTCGTGTTGTGAGTTGTCAACGCTGACCATATGAAGTGAAATTCATTGGTCATGGTCAGTTACACATGCATACTTTGGTTGGTCACTGTACATGGTAGCCACGCTGTGCCACTACATATTGAGGGTATCTGTACTTGCTACTCAATAACTAGTATTCACAAACCATTGTCTTCCACTCTGACCATTCGTGACTCGTGTTATGAGCTGTCAACGTTTACCACACTTAGTGAAGTTATTTGGTCATGGTCAGTGACATATGCCTACTTTGGTTGGTCATCGTGCATGGTATCCACACCATGCCAAAACGTATTGAAGCTCCTTGTGCTTTCTAGTTGATACTTGGTGTTCCCAAACCGTTGTTTCCCCCTCTAAACATTTGTGACTCGTATTATGAGTTGTCAACGCTGACCACACACGGTGTACGTCTTTGGTCAAAGGCAGTACATATGCCTACTTTGGTCGGTCATTGTGCATGGTAGCGACAGCGTGCTACTACTGAATGAAGGTCGTTTTACTTGCTAGTTGAGAACTGATATTCCCATAGCATTGTTTCCTCCCCTGACCGTTTGTGACTCGTGCTATGGTTGGTCAACGTTGACCACCCATATTGAAATTCTCTGGTCATGGTCAGTGACATATGCCTAGTTTGGTTGTTTGGTGTGCATATTAGCCACACCGTGCCAATACGTATCAAAGTTCTTTGTCCTTTTTAGTCGATACATAGGGTTCCCAAACCATTGTCTCTCCCTCTGACCATTTGTGACTCGTGTTATGAGTTGTCAATGTTGACCACACACAGTGGACTTCTCGGTCATAGTCAGTAACATATTCATCCTTTGGTTGGTCGCTATGCACGCTAGCCACACCATGCCACTACTTGTTGAAGTTCTTCATACTTGCTAGTTTATATCTAGTGTTCCTAACCCATTGTTTCACCCTCTGACCATTTGTGACTCGTGTGATGAGTTTTCCATGTTGACCAGACACTGTGAAATTGGTTTGGTCATGGTTAGTGACATGCCTACCTTGGTTTGTCACAGTACATGGTTACCACACCGTGTCACTGCGTATCAAAGGTCTTTGTACTTTCAAGTTAATAGCTAGTGTTGCCAAACCATTGTTACCCCCTTTTAATATCTGTGACTCGTGTTGTGAGTTGTCAACGCTGACCACATGAAGTGAAATTCGTTGGTCATGGTCAGTTACACATGCATAATTTGGTTGGTCACTATACATGGTAGCCACGCAATGCCACTACATGTTGAAGGTATTTGTTCTTGCTACTCAATAACTAGTATTCACAAACCATTGTCTTCCACTCTGACCATTTGTGACTTGTGTTATGAGTTGTCAAAGTTTACCACATTTAGTGACATTATTTGGTCATGGTCAATGACATATGCCTACTTTGGTTGGTCATCGTGCATGGTATCCACACCGTGCCACAACTTATTGAAGGTCCTTGTGCTTGTTAGTTTATACCTGGTGTTCTCAGACCATTGTCTCTCCGTCTGACCATTTGTGACTCCTATTATGAGTTGTCAATGCTGACCACACACAGCAGATTGCTTTGGTCAAAGGTAGTACATAAGCCTACTTTGGTCGGTCATTGTGCATGGTAGCCACACCGTGCTTATACTGATTGAAATTTGCTGTACGAGCTACTTGAGAACTGATATTCACAGACCATTGTTTTCCCCTCTGACAATTTGTGACTCGTGTTATCGTTGGTGAATGTTGACCAGTTATATTGAAATTCTTTCATCATGGTCAGTGATATATGCCTAGTTTGGTTGTTTGGTGTGCATAGTAGCCACATCGTGCCACTACGTATTGAAGTTCTTTGTCCGTTCTAGTTGATACATAGGGTTCCCAAACTATTGTCTCTCCCTCTGACCATTTGTGACATGTGTTATGAGTTGTCAATATTGACCACACATAGTGGAATTCTTAGGTCATAGTGAGTGATGTGTGCATCCTTTGGTTGGTCACTGTGCATGCTAGCCACACCGTGCCACTAATTGTTGAAAATATTTCTACTTGCTAGTTGATAACTAGTGTTCCCAACCCATGGTTTCCCCCACTGACCAATTGTGACTCGTGTTATGAGTTTTCAACGTTGACCACACACTGTGAAATCAGTTTGGTCATGGTTAGTGACATATGCCTACTTTGGTTTGTCACTGTACATGGTTACAACGCCGTGTCATTACGTATCGAAGGTATTTGTGCTTTCGTGTTGACAACTAGTGTTCCCAAACCATTATTAGCCCCCTCTGACTATCTGTGACTCGTGTTGTGAGTTGTAAATGTTGACCACATGAAGTGAAATTTGTTGGTCATGGTCTGTTACACATGCATACTTTGGTTGGTCACTGTGCATTGTAGCCACACTGTGCCACTACATATTGCAGGTTTTTTGTACTTGCTAGTCGATAACTAGTTTTCACAAACCATTATCTTCCACCCTGACCATTTGTGACTCGTGTTTTTAGTTGTCAACGTTTACCACACATGGTGACATTCTTTGGTCATGGTCAGTGACATATGCATACCTTGGTTGGTCATCGTGTATGGTATCCACACCGTGCCACAACGTATTGAAGCTGCTTGTGCTTGCTATTTGATACTTGGTGTTCCCAAACCATTGTTTCCCCCTCTGACCATTTGTGTCTCGTTTTGTGAGTTTTTGACGTTGACCAGACACAGCGGATTTCTTTCGTCAAAGGCAGTAAATATGCCTACTTTGGTCGATCATTGTGCATGGTAGCCACACCATGCTACTACTGACTGAAGGTCGTTGTACTTGCTAGTTGAGAACTGATATTCCCAAACCATTGTTTCCTCCCCTGACCGTTTGTGACTCGTGTTATGGTTGGTCAACGTTGACCACCCATATTGAAGTTTTCTGGTCATGGTCAGTGACATATGCCTAGTTTGGATGTTTGGTGTGCATATTAGCCACACCGTGCCACTATGTATTGAAGTTATTTGCCCTTTGCAGTCCATGCATAGGGTTCTCAAACCATTGTCTCTCCCTCCGACCATTTGTGACTCGTGTTATGAGTTGTCAATGTTGACCACCCATACTGAAATTCTTTGGTCATGGTTAGTGACATATGCCTAGTTTGGTTTGTCATTGTACGTTGTTACCACGCTGTGTCACCATGTATAGAAGGTCGTTGTTCTTTCTGGTTGATAGCTAGTGTTCCCAAATCATTGTTATCCCCCTCTCACTATTAGTGACTCGTGTTGTGAGTTGTCAACGCAGACCACATGAAGTGAAACTCATTGGTCATGGTCAGTGACATATGCATACTTTGGTTGGTCACTGTGCATGGTAGACACGCTGTGCCACTATATATTGAAGATATTTGTACTTTCTACTCGATGACTAGTATTCACAAACCATTGTCTTACACTCTGACCATTTGTGACTCGTGCTATGAGTTGTCAAAGTTTACCACACTTAGTGACATTACTTGGTCATGGTCAGGGATATATGCCTACTTTGGTTGGTCATCGTACATGTTATCCACACCGTGCCACAACGTATTGAAGGTCCTTGTGCTTGCTAGTTGATACCTGGTGTTCCCACACCCTTTTCTCCTACTCTGACCATTTGTGACTCCTATTATGAGTTGTCAACGCTGACCACACACAGCGGATTTCTTTGGTTAAAGGTACTACACATGCCTACTTTGGTCGGTCATTGTGCATGGTAGCCACACTGTGCTTATACTGATTGAAGGTCGCTGTACTTGCTAGTTAAGAACTGATATATTCTCAGACCATTGTTTCCCCCTCTGACCGTTTGTGACTCTTGTTATGGTTGGTGAAAGTTGACCACTTATATTGAAATTCTTTCATCATGGTTAGTGAAATATGCCTAGTTTAGTTGTTTGGTGTGCATAGTAGCCACACCGTGCCACTACGTATTGAAGTTCTTTGTCCGTTCTAGTCAATACACAGGGTTCCAAACCCATTGTCTCTCCCTCTCATCATTTGTGACTCGTGTTATGAGTTGTCAATGTTGACCATACATACTGGACTTCTTCGTTCATAGTCAGTGACGTGTGCATCCTTTGGTTGGTCACTGTGCACGCTAGCCACACCGTTCCACTACTTGTTGAAAAACTTTCTACTTGCTAGTTGATAAATAGTGTTCCCAACCCATGGTTTCCCCCACTGACCTCTTGTAACTCGTGTTATGAGTTTTCAACGTTGACCACACACTGTAAAATCCGTTTGGTCATGGTCAGTGACATATGCCTACTTTGGTTTGTCCCTGTATTTGGTTACCACGTCGTGTCGTTACGTGTCGAAGGTATTTGTGCGTTTTAGTTAATAGCTAGTGTTCCCAAACCATTGTTACCCCCTTTGACTATCTGTGACTCGTGTTGTGAGTTGTCAACGCTGACGACATAAAGTGAAATTTGTTGGTCATGGTCTGTTACACATGCATACTTTGGTTGGTCACTATACATGGTAGCCACGCTCTGCCACTACATATTGGAGGTATTTGTACTTGCTACTTGATAACTAGTATTCACAAACCATTGTCTTATACTCTGACCATTCGTGAATCCTGTTATGAATCATGAAAGTTTACCACACTTAGTGACATTATCTGGTCATGGTCAGTGACATATGCGTACTTTGGTTGGTCATCGTGCATGGTATCCACACCGTGCCACAACGTATTGCAGGTCCTTGTGCTTGCTAGTTAATTCTTGGTGTTCCCAAACCATTGTCTCCCCCTCTGATGATTGTTATGAGCTGTCAACGTTGACCACACACAGTGGATTTCTTTGGTCTAAGGCACTACATATGCCTACTTTGGTCGGTCATTGTGCATGGAAGCCACACCGAGCTTATACTGATTGAAAGTCTCTGTACTTGCTAGTTGAGAACTGATGTTTTCAGACCATTGTTTCCTGTTCTGTCCATTTGTGACTGGTGTTATGGTTGGTGAATGTTGACCACCCATATTGAAACTCTTTGGTAATGGTCAGTGACATATGCCTAGTTTGGTTGATTGGTGTGCATAGTAGCCACACCACGCCACTAGGTATTGAAGTTCTTTGTCCTTTCTAGTTGATACATCGGGTTCCCAAACCATTGTCTCTCCCTCTGACCATTTGTGACTCGTGTTATGAGTTGTCAATGTTGACCACACATAGTGGACCTCTTCGGTCATAGTCTGTGACATATGCATCCTTTGGTTGGTCACTGTGCACGATAGCCACACCGTGCCACTACTTGTTGAAAACAATTCTACCCGCTAGTTGATAACTAGTGTTCCCAACCCATGGTTTCCCCAACACATCATTTATGACTTGTGTTATGAGTTTTCAACGTTAACCACACTGTGTGAAATCCGTTTGGTCATGGTTAGTGACATATGCCTACTTTTGTTTGTCACTGTCCATGGTTACCACACCGTGTCACTACGTATTGAAGGTCTCTGTGCTTTCTTGTTGATAGCTAGTGTTTCCAAACCATTGTTTCGCCCTCTGAATATCTGTGACTCATGTTGTGAGTTGTCAACGTTGACCACATGAAGTGAAATTCTTTGTTCATGGTCAGTGACATATGCGTACTTTGGGAGGTCACTGTGCATTGTAGCCACACAGTGCCACTACATATTGAAGGTATTTGTACTTGCTAGTCGATAACTAGTATTCACAAACCATTATCTTCCACCGTGACCATTTGTGAATCGTGTTATGAGTTGTCAATGTTTACTACACATGGTGATATTCTTTGGTCATGGTCAGTGACATATGCCTACTATGGTTGGTCATCGTGCATGGTATCCACACTGTGTCAAAACGTATTGAAGCTCCTTGTGCTTTCTATTTGATGCTTGGTGTTCCCAAACCATTGTTTCCCCCTCTGACCATTTGTGACTCGTATTATGAGTTGACAACATTGACCACACACGGTGGATTTTTTGGTCAAAGGTAGTACACATGCCTACTTTGGTCGGTCATTGTGCATGGTAACCTCACCGTGCTACTACTGACTGAAGGTCGTTGTACTTGCTAGTTGATATCTAGTATTCCCAAACCATTGTTTCCCCGTCTGACAATTCGTGACCCATATCATGGGTTGTCAACATTGACCACACATAGTAAAATCATTTGGTCATGGTAAGTGGCACATGCCTCATCTGGTTGGTCATTGTGCATGGTAGCCACACCGTTCCACTATTTGTTGAAAGTGTTTGTACTTTCTAGTCAATAAACAGCAAAAGGTTTCTCCCTTTGACACCAGGTCGGTTTTTGTTTATTTGTTCAGCTTCATACTCCCTCCCACCCCCCTAGAGGGATGTTCCGTGGACGACCTCGAGGAAAGATTTGCGACCGCATTATGAGACCCCCCCTACCCCCCCCCTCGGCTTAGGCTCGAAGTTAGTGTTTAGGTATCACAACACCGCCGGCCTCCTCTCCC
>SZWC01008871.1:73502-94694 GCA_023375785.1 Penium margaritaceum | reverse complement strand
CCCCCCCCCCCCCCCCCCCCAGGTCGCGAGCCTTTTCTATATTGCGCGTACGAGGATTCAAACCCAGGACCTAGCGCTCCACAATCTTACTCTATAAGCACTAAGCCAAATCACATGGTGTTCATATGATGTCCAAATGACATTATAAGGGTTCCTATGGGTAAAGGACATAAAATAAGGGGGTGTAAGATTAGAGGGTAGTTTTCAAAAGTATGAATGATAACAAAGTTAGTTTAATCATAAAACATTGACCCAGACGGAATTTCAAACTTTGCAACTTCGAGCTTGAATAACCTTTCAACCATTGCTCCAATTGACCAGCCATAAGAAGGAAAGTTGACTACACACAGTGAAACTGTTTTTATGATATCCAGTGACACAGGCATACTTTGGTTGGTCATTGTGCATGGTAGCCACACCGTGCCACCAATTATCGAAGGTCTTGTACTTGCTAGTCAATACCAAGTATTCCCAAACCATTGTTTCTCCCTCTGCCCATTTTTGACTTGTATTATGAGTTGTTAATGTTGACTACACACACTAAACTTCTTTGGTCATGAGCAGTGATGTATGCCTACTTGGGTAGGTCATTGTGCACGCTAGCCACACCGTGCCAATACATACAAAAACTCTTTGTACTTGCTAGAAGATACATAGTGTTTTGAAACCATGTTTTCCCCCTTTGACCATTTGTGACTCGTGTTATGGGTTGTGAACGTTGACCATCCATACTGAAATTCTTTGGTCATGGTTAGTGACATATGCCTAGTTTGGTTTGTCACTGTACGTTGTTACCACGCCGTGTCACTATGTATAGAAGGTTGTTGTGCTTTCTAGTTGATAGCTAGTGTTCCCAAACCATTGTGACCCCCCTCTATCTATCACTAACTTGTGTTGCTAGTTGTCAACGCTGACCACATGAAGTGAAGCTTGTTGGTCATGGTCAGTGACACATGCATACTTTGGTTGGTCACTGTGCATGGTAGCCACGCTGTGCCACTATTTATTGAAGGTATTTGTACTTGCTACTCGATGACTAGTATTCACAAACCATTGTCTTCCACTCTGACCATTTGTGACTCGTGTTATGAGTTGTCAAAGTTTACCACACTTAGTGACATTATTTGGTCATGGGCAGTGACATATGCCTACTTTGGTTGGTTATCGTGCATGGTATCCACACCGTGCCACAACTTATTGAAGGTCCTTGTGCTTGCTAGTTGATACCTGGTATTCCCACACCATTGTCTCCCCCTCTGACCATTTGTGACTCCTATTATGAGTTGTCAACGCTGACCACACACAACGGATTTCTTTGGTCAAAGGTAGTACATATGCCTGCTTTGGTCGGTCATTGTGCATGGTAGCCACACCGTGCTTATACTGATTGAAGGTCGCTGTACTTGCTAGTTGAGAACTGATATTCACAGACCATTGCTTCCCCCTCTCACCGTTTGTGACTCGTGTTATGGTTGGTGAATGTTGACCACTTCTATTGAAATTCTTTCATCATGGTCAGTGACATATGCCTAGTTGGGTTGTTTGGTGTGCATAGTAGCTACACCGTGCCACTACGTATTGAAGTTCTTTGTCCGTTCTAGTCAATACATAGGGTTCCCAAACTGTTGTTTCTCCCTCTGATCATTTTTGACTCGTGTTATCATTTGTCAATGTTGACCATAGATAGTGGACTTCTTCGGTCATTGTCAGTGACGTGTGCATCCTTTGGTTGGTCACTCTGCACGCTAGCCACACCATGCCACTACTTGTTGAAAATGTTTCTACTTGCTAGTTGATGAATAGTGTTCCCAACCAATGGTTTCCCCCACTGATCACTTGTGACTCGTGTTATGAGTTTTCAACGTTGACCACACACTGTAAAATCCGTTTGATCATGGGCAGTGAAATATGCCTACTTTGGTTTGTCCCTGTACATGTTTACCATGTCGTGTCGTTACATGTCGAAGGTCTTTGTGATTTCTAGTTAAAAGCTAGTGTTCCCAAATGATTGTTACCCCCTTTGACTATCTGTGACTCGTGTTGTGAGTTGTCGACGCTGACCAAATGAACTGAAATTCTTTGGTCATAGTCAGTTGCACATGCATACTTTGGTTGGTCACTATACATGGTAGCCATGCTGTGCCACTACATATTGAAGGTATGTGTACTTGCTACTTGATAACTAGTATTAAAAAACCATTGTCTTCCACTCAGACCATTCGTGACTCGTGTTATGAATTGTCAAAGTTTACCACACTTAGTGACATTGTTTGGTCATGGTCAGTGACATATGCCTACTTTGGTTGGTCATCGTGCATGGTATCCACACCGTTCCACAACTTATTGAATGTCTCTGTGCTTGTTAGTTGATACCTGGTGTTCCCAAACCATTGTCTCCCCCCCTGACCATTAGTGACTCCTATAATGAGCTGTCAAAGTTGACCACACACAACGGATTTCTTTGGTCAGAGGCAGTACATATGCCTACTTTGGTCAGTCATTGTGCATGGAAGCCACACCGTGCTTATACTGATTGAAGGTCTCTGTACTTGCTAGTTGAGAACTGATATTCCCAGACCATTGTTTCCCCCTCTGACTATTTGTGACTCGTGTTATGGTTGGTGAATGTTGACCACCCATATTGAAATTCTTTGGTCATGGTCAGTGACAGATGCCTAGTTAAGTTGTTTGGTGTGCATAGTAGCCACACCGCGCCATTACGTATTGACGTTCTTTGTCCTTTCTAGTCAATACACCGGGTTCCCAAACAATTATCTCTCCCTCTGCCCATTTGTGACTCGTGTTATGAGTTGTCAATGTTGACCACACATAGTGGACTTCTTCGGTCATAGTCAGTGACATATGCATCATTTGGTTGGTTACTGTGCACGCTAGCCACACCGTGCCACTACTTGTTGAAAATCTTTCTACTTGCTAGTTGATAACTAGTATTCCCAACCCATGGTTTCCCCCACTTACCATTTGTGACTCGTGTTATGAGTTTTGAACGTTGACCACACACTGTGAAATCCGTTTTGTCATGGTAACTGACATATGCCTACTTTTGTTTGTCACTGTACATGGTTACCACGCCGTGTCATTACATATTAAAGGTATTTGTGCTTTCTAGTTAATAGCTAGTGTTCCCAAACCATTGTTACCCCCCTTTGACTATCTGTCACTCGTGTTGTGAGTTCTCAACGTTGACCATATGAAGTGAAGTTCGTTGGTCATGGTCAGTGACATATGCATCCTTTGGTTGGTCACTGTGCATGGAAGCCACGCTGTGCCACTTCATATAGAAGGTATTTGTACTTGCTACTCGATAACTAGTATTCACAAACCATTGTCTTCCACTCTGAACATTTAGAACTCGTGTTATGAGCTGTCAACGTTCACCACACTTAGGGACATTATTTGGTCATGGTCAGTGACACATGCCTACTTTGGTTGGTCATCGTGCATGGTATCCACACCGTGCCAAAACGTATTGAAGCTCCTTGTGCTTGCTAGTTTATAATTGGTGTTGCCAAACCATTGTTTCCCCCTCTGTCCATTTATGACTTGTATTATGAGTTGTCAACGCTGACCACACACGGTTTATTTCTTTGGTCAAAGGCAGTACATATGCATACTTTGGTCGGTCATTGTGCATGGTAGCGACACCGTGCTACTACTGACTGAAGGTCGTTGTACTTGCTAGTTGAGAACTGATATTCCCATAGCATTGTTTCCTCCCCTGACCGTTTGTGACTCGTGTTATGGTTGGTCAACGTTGACCACCCATATTGAAATTCTCGGGTCATGGTCAGTGACATATGCATACTTTGGTTGGTCACTGTGCATTGTAGCCACACTGTGCCACTACATATTGAAGGTATTTGTACTTGCTACTCGATGACTAGTATTCACAAACCATTGTCTTCCACTCAGACCATTCGTGACTCGTGTTATGAATTGTCAAAGTTTACCACCCTTAGTGACATTGTTTGGTCATGGTCAGTGACACATGCCTACTTTGGTTGGTCATCGTGCATGGTATCCACACCGTGCCAAAACGTATTGAAGCCCCTTGTGCATGCTAGTTTATAATTGGTGTTGCCGAACCATTGTTCCCCCCTCTGTCCATTTATGACTTGTATTATGAGTTGTCAACGCTGACCACACATGGTGTATTTCTTTGGTCAAAGGCAGAACATATGCCTACTTTGGTCGGTCATTTTGCATGGTAGTCACACCGTGCTACTACTGATTGACGGTCGTTGTACTTGTTAGTTGAGAAACAATATTCCCATAGCATTGTTTCCTCCCCTGACCGTTTGTGACTCGTGTTATGGTTGGTCAACGTTGACCACCCATATTGAAATTCTCTGGTCATGGTCAGTGACATATGCCTAGTTTGGTTGTTTGGTGTACATAGTAGCCACACCGTGCCACTACGTATTGAAGTTCTTTGTCTTCTAGTCAATACATAGGGTTTCCAAACCATTGTCTCTCCCTCTGATCATTTGTGACTCGTGTTATGAGCTGTCAATGTTGACCATACATAGTAGACTTCTTCGGTCATAGTCAGTGACGTGTGCATCCTTTGGGTGGTCATTGTGCACACTAGCCACACCGTGCCAATACTTGTTGAAAATCTTTCTACTTGCTAGTTGATAACTAGTATTCCCAACCCATGGTTTCCCCCACTGACCATTTGTGACTCGTGTTATGAGTTTTCAATGTTGACCACACACTGTGAAATCTGTTTCGTCATGGTTAGTGACATATGCCTACTTTTGTTTGTCACTGTACATGGTTACCAGGCCGTGTCAGTACATATTAAAGGTATTTGTGCTTTCTAGTTAATGGCTTGTCTTCCCAAACCATTGTTACCCCCATTTGACTATATGAGACTCGTGTTGTGAGTTGTCAACATTGACCACATGAAGTGAAGTTCGTTGGTCATGGTCAATGAAATATGCCTCCTTTGGTTGGTCACCGTGCATGGTAGCCACGGTGTGCCACTACATATTGAAGGTATTTGTACTTGCTACTCGATAACTAGTATTCAAAAACCATTGTCTTCCACTCTGAACATTTGTGACTCGTGTTACGAGTCACAAATGTTCACGCACAACGGATTTATTTGGTCAAAGGCAGTACCTATGCCTACTTTGGTCGGTCATTGTGCATGGTAGCCACACCGTGCTACTACTGACTGAAAGTCGTTGTACTTTCTAGTTGAGAACTGATATTCCCATAGCATTGTTCCCTCCCTTGACCATTTGTGACTCGTGTTATGGTCGGTCAACGTTGACCACCCATATTGAAATTCTCGGGTCATGGTCAGTGACATATGCCTAGTTTGGTTGTTTGGTGTGCATATTAGCCACACCATGCCACTACGTATTGAAGTTCTTTGTCCTTTCTAGTCGATACATAGGGTTCCCAAACCATTGTCTATCCCTCTGACCCTTTGTGACTCGTGTTATGAGTTGTCAATGTTGACCACACATAGTGGACGTCTTTGGTCATAGTCAGTGACATATGCAGCCTTTGGTTTGTCACTGTGTACGCTAGCCACACTGTGCCTGTACTTGAAAATCTTTCTAATTTCTAGTTGATAACTAGTGTTCCCAACCCATGGTTTTCCCCACTGACCATTTGTGACTCGTGTTATGCATTTCTAACGTTGACCACACACTGTGAAATCCGTTTGGTCATGGTTAGTGACATATGCCTACTTTGGTTTGTCCGTGTACATGGTTACCACACGGTGTCACTGCGTATCAAAGTTCTATGTGCTTTCTAGTTGATAGCTAGTGTTCCCAAACCATTGTTAGCCCCTTTGAATATCTATGACTCGTGTTGTGAGTTGTCAACATTGACCACATGAAGTGAAATTCTTTGGTCATGGTCAGTGACATATGCATACTTTGGTTGGTCACTGTGCATTGTAGCCACACTGTGCCACTACATATTGAAGGTATTTGTACTTGCTACTTGATAACTAGTATTCATCAACCATTGTCTTCCACTCTGACCATTTGTGACTCGTGTTATGAGTTGTCAAAGTTTACCACACTTAGTGACATTATTTGGTCATGGTCAGTGACATATGCCTACTGTGGTTGGTCATCGTGCATGGTATCAAAACTGTGCCACAACAAATCGAAGCTCCTTGTGCTTGCTATTTGATACTTGGTGTTCCGAAAACATTGTTTTCCCCTCTGACCATTTGTTACTCGTATTATGAGTTGTCAACGTTGACCACACACGGTGTATTTCTTTGGTCGAAGGCAGCACATATGCCTACTTTGGTCGGTCATTGTGCATGGTAGCCACACCGTGCTACTACTGACTGAAGGTCGTTGTACTTGCTAGTTGGTATCTAGTATTCCCAAACCATTGTTTCCCCCTCTGAAAACTCGTGACCCATATTATGGGCTGTCAACGTTGACCACACATAGTAAAATTATTTGGTCATGGTAAGTGGCACATGCCTAATCTGGGTTGTCATTGTGCATGGTAGCCACACCGTTCCACTACTTGTTGAAAGTCTTTGTACTTGCCAGTCAATAAATAGCAAAAGGTTTCTTCCTTTCACACCAGGTCGGTTTTTGTTGATTTGTTAGGCGTAGGTGCCTTCACTGGAATACTCCCTCCCACCCCCCTAGAGGGATGTTCTGTGGACGACTTTGAGGACAGATTTGCGACCGCATTATGACACCCCCCTACCCCTCCACGGCTTAGGCTCAAAGGTAGAGTTGAGGTATCACAACACGCCCCCCCCCCCCCCCCCCCCCCCCCCCCCCCCCAGGTCGCGAGCCTATTCTATATTGCACGTACGAGGATTCAAACCCAAGACCTACCGCTCCAGAAACTAACTCTATAAGCACTAAGCCAACTCACATGGTGTTCATATGATGTCCGAATGACATTATAAGGGTTCCTATGGGTAAAGGGCATAAAATAAGGGGGTGTAAGATTAGAGGGTATTTTTCAAAAGTACGAATGATGACAAAGTTTGTTTAATCATATCAAATTGATGCAGACGGAATTTCAAATTTTGCAACTTCGAGCTTGAATAACCTTTCAACCATTGCTCCGATTGACCAGCCGTAAGAGGGAAAGTTGACTACACACAGTGAAACTCCAAAACCATTGTTTCTCCCTCTGCCCATTTTTTGACTTGTATTATGAGTTGTGAATGTTGACCACACACACTAAATTTCTTTGGTCATGAGCAGTGATGTATGCCTACTTGGGTAGGTCATTGTGCACGCTAGCCACACCGTGCCAATACATACATAGTGTCTTGAAACCATGTTTTCCCCCTCTGACCATTTGTGACTCGTGTCATGGGTTGTGAACGTTGACCACCCATACTGAAATTCTTTGGTCATGGTTAGTGACATATGCCTAGTTTGGTTTGTCACTGTACATGGTTACCACGCCATGTCACTGCGTATAGAAGGTTGTTGTGCTTTCTAGTTGATAGCTAGTGTTCCCAAACCATTGTTACCCCCCTCTGACTATCAGTGACTCGTGTTGTGAGTTTTCAACGCTGACCACATGACGTGAAACTCGCTGGTCATGGTCAGTGACATATGCATACTTTGGTTGGTCACTGTGCATGGTAGCCACAATGTGCCACTATACATTGAAGGTATTTGTACTTGCTACTCGATGACTATTATTCACAAACCATTGTCTTCCACTCTGACCATTTGTGACTCGTGTTATGAGTTGTCAAAGTTTACCACAGTTAGTGACATTATTTGGTCATGGTCAGTGACATATGCCTTCTTTGGTTGGTCATCGTGCATGGTATCCATACCGTGCCACAACTTAATAAAGGTCCTTGTGCTTGCTAGTTGATACCTGGTTTTCCCAAACCATTGTCTCCCCCTCAGACCATTTGTGACTCCTGTTATGAGTTGTCAACGCTGACAACACACAGCGGATATCTTTGGTCAAAGGTAGTACATATGCCTACTTTGGTCGGTCATTGTGCGTGGTAGCCACACCGTGCTTGTACTGATTGAAGGTCCTGTACTTGCCAGTTGAGAACTGATATTCCCACTGTGTTGTTTCCCCCTCTGACCATTTGTGATTCGTGTTATGGTTGGTGAATAATGACCACCCATATTGAAATTCTTTCATCATGGTCAGTGACATATTCCTAGTTTGCTTGTTTGGTGTGCATAGTAGCCATACCGCGCCACTACGTATTGAAGTTCTTTGTCCTTTCTAGTCGATACATCGGGTTACCAAACCATTGTCTCTCCCTCTGACCATTTGTGACTCGTGTTATGAGTTGTCAATGTTGACCACACATAGTGGACATCTCCGGTCATAGTCAGTGACATATGCATCATTTGGTTGGTCACTGTGCGCGTTAGGCACACCGTGCCACTACTTGTTGAAAATCTTTCTACTTGCCGCTCCAGAATCTAACTCTATAAGCACTAAGCCAACTCACATGGTGTTCATATGATGTCCAAATGATATTATAAGGGTTCCTATGGGTAAAGGGCATAAAATAAGGGGCTGTAAGATTAGAGGGTAGTTTTCAAAAGTATGAATGATAACAAAGTTACTTTAATCATAAAACACTGACGCAGACGGAATTTCAAATTTGGCAACTTCGAGCTTGAATAACCTTTCAACCATTGCTCCGATTGACCAACCGTACAAAGGAAAGATGTCTACACACAGTGAAACCGTTTTTATGATATCCAGTGACACAAGCACACCGTGCCACCACTTATCAAAGGTATTGTACTTGCTAGTCAATACCAAGTATTCCCAAACCATTGTTTCTCCCTTTGCCCATTTTTGACTTGTATTATGAGTTGTGAACGTTGACCACACACACCGTTGTTAGCCCCTTTGAATATCTGTGACTCGTGTTGTGAGTTGTCAACGTTGACCACATGACGTAAAGTTCGTTGGTCATGGTCAGTGACATATGCATCCTTTGGTTGGTCACTGTGCATGGTAGCCACGCTGTGTTACTTCATATTGAAGGTATTTGTACTTGCTACTCGATAACTAGTATTCACAAACCATTGTCTTCCACTGTGAACATTTGTGACTCGTGTTATGAGCTGTCAACGTTTACCACACTTAGTGACATTATTTGGTCATGGTCAGTGACATATGCCTACTTTGGTTGGTCATCGTGCATGGTTTCCACGCCGTGCCAAAACGTATTGAAACTCCTCGTGCTTGCTAGTTGATACTTGGTGTTCCCAAACCATTGTTTCCCCCTCTAACCATTTGTGACTCGTATTGTGAGTTGTCAACGCTGACCACACATGGTGTATTTCTTTGGTCAAAGGCAGAATATATGCCTACTTTGGTCGGTCATTGTGCATGGTAGCGACACCGTGCTACTACTGACTGAAGGTCGTTGTACTTGCTAGTTGAGAACTGATATTCCCATAGCATTGTTTCCTCCCATGACCATTAGTGACTCGTGTTATGGGCGGTTAACGTTGACCACCCATATTGAAATTCTCTGGTCATGGTCAGTGATGTATGCCTAGTTTGGTTGTTTGGTGTGCATATTAGCCACACCGTGCCACTACGTATCGAAGATCTTTGTCCTTTCTAGTCGATACATAGGGTTCCCAAACCATTGTCTCTCCCTCTGACCATTTGTGACTCGTGTTATGACTTGTCAATGTTGACCACATAAAGTGGATTTCTTCGGTCATAGTCAGTAACATATGCATCCTTTGGTTCGTCACTGTGCACGATAGCCACACCGTGCCACTACTTGTTGAAGATATTTCTACCCGCTATTTGATAACTAGTGTTCCCAACCCATGGTTCCCCCACTGACCATTTGTGACTCGTGTTATGAGTTTTCAACGTTAGCCACAGTGTGTGAAATCCGTTTGGTCATGGTTAGTGACATATGCCTACTTTGTTTTGTCACTGTACATGGTTACCACGCCGTGTCACTACGTATTGAAGGTCTGAGTGCTTTCTTGTTGATATCTAGTGTTCCCAAACCATTTTTACCCCCTCTGAATATCTGTGACTCGTGTTGTGAGTTGTCAACGTTGACCACATGAAGTGAAATTCTTTGCTCATGGTCAGTGACATATGCGTACTTTGGGTGGTCACTGTGCATTGTAGCCACACTGTGCCACTACATATTGAAGGTATTTGTACTTGCTAGTTGATAACTAGTATTCACAAACCATTATCTTCCAGCCTAACCATTTGTGACTCGTGTACCGAGATGTCAAAGTGTACCACACATGGTGACATTCTTTGGTCATGGTCAGTGACATATGCATACCTTGGTTGGTCCTCGTGCATGGTATCCACACCGTGCCACAACGTATTGTAGCTCCTTGTGCTTGCTATTTGATAATTGTTGTTCCCAAACAATTGTTTCCCCGTTTGACCATTTGTGACTCGTTTTATGAGTTGTCGAGTTGACCAGACATAGCGGGCTTTTTTAATCAAAGGCAGTACATATGCCTTCTTTGGTCGGTCATTGTGCATGGTAGCCACACCATGCTACTACTGACTGAAGGTCGGTGCACATGCTAGTTGAGAACTGATATTCCCAAACCATTGTTTCCTCCCCTGACCGTTTGTGAATCGTGTTATGGTTGACCACCCATATTGAAATTCTCTGGTCATGGTCAGTGACATATGCCTAGTTTGGATGTTTGGTGTGCATGTTAGCCACACCGTGCCAATACGTATTGAAGTTATTTGTCCTTTCTAGTCCATGCATAGGGTTCTACAACCATTGTCTCTCCCTCTGACCATTCGTGACTTGTGTTTTGAGTTGTCAATGTTGACCACAGACAGTGGACTTCTTCGGTCATAGTCAGTGACGTATTCATCCTTTGGTTGGTCGCTGTGCACGCTAGCCACACCGTGCCACTACTTGTTGAAGTTCTTCATACTTGCTAGTTGATAACTAGTATTCCTAACCCATTGTTCCCCCCTCTGACCATTTGTGACTCGTGTGATGAGGTTTCAATGTCAACCACATACTGTGAAATTCGTTTGGTCATGGTTAGTGACATATGCCTACCTTGGTTTGTCACAGTACATGGTTACCATGCCGTGTCACTACGTATTGAAGGTATTTTTTCTTTCTAGTCAATAGCTAGTGTTCCCAAACCAATGTTAACCTCTCTGAATATCTGTGACTCGTGTTGTGAGTTGTCAACATTGACCACATGAAGTGAAATTCTTTGGTCATGGTCAGTGACATATGCATACTTTGGTTGGTCAGAGTGCATGGTAGCCACGCTGTGCCAGTACAAATTGAAGGTATTTGTACTTGCTACTCGATGACTAGCATTCACAAACCATTGTTTTCCACTCTGACCATTTGTGACTCGTGTTATGAGTTGTCAAAGTTTAACACACTTAGTGACATTATTTGGTCATGGTCAGTGACATCTGCCTACTTTGGTTGGTCATCATGCATGGTATCCACACCGTGCCACAACGTATTGAAGGTCCTTGTGCTTGTTAGTTGATACCTGGTGTTCCCAAACCATTGTCTCCCCCTCAGACCATTTGTGACTCCTATTTTGAGTTGTCAACGCTTACCACACACAACAGATTTCTTTGGTCAAAGGTAGTACACATGCCTACTTTGGTCGGTCATATTGCATGGTAGCCACACCGTGCTTATACTGATTGAAGTTCGCTGTACTTGCCTGTTGAGAACTGATATTCACAGACCATTTTTTCCCCCTTTGACAATTTGTGACTCGTGTTATGGTTGGTGAATGTTGACCATGTTTATTGAAATTCTTTCATCATGGTCAGTAACATATGCCTAGTTTGGTTGTTTGGTGTGTATAGTAGCCGCACCGTGCCACTACGTATTGAAGTTCTTTGTCCTTTCTTGTCAATACATAGTGTTCCCAAACCATTTTCTCTCCCTCTGACCATTTGTGACTCGTGTTATGAGTTGTCAATGTTGACCATACATAGTGGACTTCTTTGGTCATTGTCAGTGACGTGTGCATCCTTTGGTTGGTCACTGTGCACGCTAGCCACACCATGCCACTACTTGTTGAAAATCTTTCTACTTGCTAGTTGATAACTAGTGTTCCCAACCCATGGTTTTCCCCACTGACCAATTGTGACTCGTGTTATGAGTTTTCAACGTTGACCACACAGTGTGAAATCCGTTTGGTCATGGTTTGTGACATATGCCTACTTTGGTTTATCACTGTATGTGGTTACAACGCCGTGTCAATACGGATCAATGGTATTTGTGCTTTCTTGTTGACAACTTGTGTTCCCAAACCATTATTAGCCCCCTCTGACTATCATTGACTCGTGTTGTGAGAAGTAAATGTTGACCACATGAAGTGGAATTCTTTGTTCATGGTCAGTGACATATGCATACCTTGGTTGGTCACAGTACACTGTAGCCACACTGTGCCACTACATTTTGAAGGTGTTTGTACTTGCTAGTTGATAACTAGTATTCACAAACCATTATCTTCCACCCTGACCATTTGTGACTCGTGTTATTAGTTGTCAAAGTTTACCACACATGGTGACATTCTTTGGTCATGGTCAGTGACACATACATACCTTGGTTGGTCATCGTGCATGGTATGCACACCGTGTGACAACGTGTTATAGCTTCTTGTGCTTGCTATTTGATACTTGGTGTTCCCAAACCATTGTTTCCCCCTCTCACCATTTGTGACTCGTATTAGGAGTTGTCGACGTGGACCAGACACAGCGGATTTCTTTCGTCAAAGGCAGTACATATGCCTACTTTGGTCGGTCATTGTGCATGGTAGCCACACCGTGCTACTACTGACTGAAGGTCGTTGTACTTTCTAGTTGAGAACTGATATTCCCAAACCATTGTTTCCTCCCCTGACCGTTTGTTAGTCGTGTTATGGTTGGTCAACGTTGACCACCCATATTGAAATTCTCTGGTCATGGTCAGTGACATATGCCTAGTTTGGATGTTTGGTGTGCATATTAGCCACAACGTGCCACTACGTATGGAAGATATCTTTCCTTTCGAGTCCATGCATAGGGTTCCCAAACCATTGTCTCTCCCTCTGACCATTTGTGACTCGTGTTATGAGTTGTCAATGTTGACCATACAAAGTGGACTTCTTCAGTCATAGTCAGTGACGTATTCATCCTTTGGTTGGTCACTGTGCACGCTAGCCACACCGTGCCACTACTTGTTGAAGTTCTTTGTACTTGCTAGTTGATAACTAGTATTCTTAACCCATTGTTCCCCCCTCTGACCAGTTGTGACTCGTGTGATGCATTTTCAATGTTAACCACACACTGTGAAATTCATTTGGTCATGGTTAGTGTCATATGCCTACTTTTGTTTGTCACAATACATGGTTACCACGCCGTGTCACTACGTATTGAATGTATTTGTGATTTCTAGTCAATATCTAGTATTCCCAAACCAATGTTACCCCCCTTTGACTATCTGTGACTCGTGTTGTGAGTTTTCAACACTGACCACATGAACTGAAATTCGTTGGTCATGGTCAGATACATATGCATGCTTTGGTTGGTCACTGTGAATGGTAGCCACGCTGTGCCACTACATATTGAAGGGATTTGTACTTGCTACTCAATGACTAGCATTCACAAACCGTTGTCTTCCACTCTGACCATTTGTGACTCGTGTTATGCGTTGTCAAAGTTTTCCACACTTAGTGACATTTTTGGGTCATGGTCAGTGACATATGCCTACTTTGGTTGGTCATCGTCCATGGTATCCACACCGTGCCACAAGGTATCGAAGCTCATTGTGCTTGCTATTTGATACTTGGTGTTCCCAAACCATTGTTTACCCCTTTCACCATTTGTGACTCGTACTAGGAGTTGTCGACGTGGACCAGACACAGCGGATTTCTTTCGTCAAAGGCAGTACATATGCCTACTTTGGTCGGTCATTGTGCATGGTAGCCACACCGTGCTACCTCTGACTGAAGGTCGTTGTACTTGCTAGATGAGAACTGATATTCCCAAACCATTGTTTTCTCCCCTGACCGTTTGTGAGTCGTGTTATGGTTGGTCAACGTTGACCATCAATATTGAAATTCTCTGGTCATGGTCAGTGACATATGCCTAGTTTGGATGTTTGGTGTGCATATTAGCCACAACGTGCCACTACGTATGGAAGTTATATTTCCTTTCGAGTCCATGCATAGGGTTCCCAAACCATTGTCTCTCCCTCTGACCATTTGTGACTCGTGTTATGAGTTGTCAATGTTGACCATACACAGTGGACTTCTTCAGTCATAGTCAGTGACGTATTCATCCTTTGGTTGGTCACTGTGCACGCTAGCCACACCGTGCCACTACTTGTTGAAGTTCTTTGTACTTGCTAGTTGATAACTAGTATTCTTAACCCATTGTTCCCCCCTCTGACCAGTTGTGACTCGTGTGATGCATTTTCAATGTTAACCACACACTGTGAAATTCGTCTGGTCATGGTTAGTGACATATGCCTACTTTTGTTTGTCACAATACATGGTTACCACGCCGTGTCACTACGTATTGAATGTATTTGTGCTTTCTAGTCAATATCTAGTATTCCCAAACCAATGTTACCCCCCTTTGACTATCTGTGACTCGTGTTGTGAGTTTTCAACACTGACCACATGAACTGAAATTCGTTGGTCATGGTCAGTGACATATGCATGCTTTGGTTGGTCACTGAGCATGGTAGCCACGCTGTGCCACTACATATTGAAGGGATTTGTACTTGCTACTCAATGACTAGCATTCACAAACCGTTGTCTTCCACTCTGACCATTTGTGACTCGTGTTATGCGTTGTCAAAGTTTTCCACACTTAGTGACATTTTTTGGTCATGGTCAGTGACATATGCCTACTTTGGTTGGTCATCGTGCATGGTATCCACACCGTGCCACAAGGTATCGAAGCTCATTGTGCTTGCTATTTGATACTTGGTGTTCCCAAACCATTGTTTACCCCTCTCACCATTTGTGACTCATACTAGGAGTTGTCGACGTGGACCAGACACAGCGGATTTCCTTCGTCAAAGGAAGTACATATGCCTACTTTGGTCGGTCATTGTGCATGGTAGCCACACCGTGCTACTAGTGACTGAAGGTCGTTGTACTTGCTAGTTGAGAACTGATATTCCCAAACCATTGTTTCCTCCCCTGACCGTTTGTGACTCGTGTTATGGTCTGTCAACGTTGACAACCCATATTGAAATTCTCTGGTCATGGTCAGTGACATATGCCTAGTTTGGATGTTTGGTGTGCATATTAGCCAAACCGTCCCAGTACTTCTTGAAGTTATTTGTCCTTTCTAGTCCATGCATAGGGTTCCCAAACCATTGTCTCTTCCTCTGACCATTCGTGACTCGTGATTTGAGTTTTCAATGTTGACCACACACAATGGACTTCTTCGGTCATAGTCAGTGACGTATGCATCCTTTGGTTGGTCGCTGTGCACGCTAGCCACACCGTGCCACTACTTGTTGAAGTTCTTTGTACTTGCTAGTTGAAAACTAGTGTCCCTAACCCATTGTTTCCCCCTGTGACCATTTGTGACTCGTGTGATGAGTTTTCAATGTTGACCACACACTGTGAAATTCGTTTGGTCATGGTTAGTGACATATGCCTACCTTGGTTTGTCACAGTACATGGTTACCACGCTGTGTCACTACGTATTGAAGGTATTTGTTCTTTCTAGTCAATAGCTAGTGTTCCCAAACCAATGTTACCCCCCTTTGACTATTTGTGACTTGTGTTGTGAGTTTTCAACGCTGACCACATTCGTTGGTCATGGTCAGTGACATATGCATTCTTTGGTTCGTCATTGTGCATGGTAGCCACGCTGTGCCACTATGTATTGAAGGTATTTGTACTTGCTACTCAATGACTAGTATTCACAAACCATTGTCTTCCACTCTCACCATTTGTGACTTGTGTTATGAGTTGTCAAAGTTTACCACACTTAGTGACATTGTTTTGTCATGGTCAGTGACATATGCCTACTTTGGTTGGTCATCGTGCATGGTATCCATACCGTGCCACAACTTATTGAAGGTCCTTGTGCTTTCTAATTGATACCTGGTGTTCCCAAACCATTGTCTCCCCCTCTGACCATTTGTGACTCCTATTATGAGTTGTCAACGCTGACCACACACAGCAGATTTCTTTTGTCAAAGGTAGTACATATGCCTACTATGTTCGGTCATTGTGCATGGTAGCCACACCGTGATTATATTGATTGAAGGTTGCTGTACTTGCTAGTTGAGAACTGATATTCACAGAGGTGAATGTTGACCACTTATATTGAAATTCTTTCATCATGGTCAGTGACATATGCCTAGTTTGGTTGTTTGGTGTGCATAGTAGCCACACCGCGCCACAACGTATTGAAGTTCTTTGTCCGTTCTAGTCAATACATAGGGTTCCCAAACCATTGTCTCTCCCTCTGATCATTTGTGACTCGTCTTATGAGTTGTTAATGTTGACCATACATAGTGGACTTCTTTGGTCATAGTCAGTGACATGTGCATCCTTTGGTTGGTCACTGTGCACGCTAGCCACACCGTGCCACTACTTGATGACAATCTTTCTACTTGCTAGTTGATGAATAGTGTTCCCAACCCATGGTTCTCCCCACTGACCACTTGTGACTCGTGTTATGAGTTTTAACGTTGACCACACACTGTGAAATCCGTTTGGTCATGGTTAGTGACATATGCCTACTTTGGTTTGTCACTGTACATTGTTACCACGTCTTGTCGTTACGTGTCGAAAGTCTTTGTGCTTTCTTGTTGACAGCTAGTGTTCCCGAACCATCGTTAGCCCCCTCTGACTCTCTGTGACTCGTGTTGTGAGTTGTAAATGTTGACCACATTAAGTGAAATTCTTTGTTCATGGTCTGTGACATATGCATACTTTGGTTGGTCACTGTGCATTGTATCCACACTGTGCCACTACATATTGAAGGTATTTGTACTTGATAGTCAAAATCTAATAGTATTCACAAACCATTATCTTCCCCCCTGACCATTTGTGATTTGTGTTATGAGTTGTCAGAGTTTACCACATTCAGTGACATTATTTGGTCATGGTAAGTGACATATGCCTACTTTGGTTGGTCATCGTGCATGGTATCCACAGCGTGCTACAACGTATTGAAGCTCCTTGTGCTTGCTATTTGATACGTGGTGTTCCCAAACAATTGCTTGCCCCTTCTGACCATTAGTGACTTGTATTATGAGTTGTCAACGTTGACTACACGTAGCGGATTTATTTTGTCAAAGGCAGTACATATTCCTACTTTGGTCGGTCATTGTGCATGGTAGCCACACCGTGCTACTACTGACTGAAGGTCCTTGTACTTTCTAGTTGAGAACTGATATTCCCATAGCATTGTTTTCTCCCATGACCGTTTATGACTCGTGTTATAAATGGTCAACGTTGACCACCCATATTGAAATTCTCTGGTCATGGTCAGTGACATATGCCTAGTTTGGTTGTTTGGTGTCCATATTAGCCACAACGTGCCACTATGTATTGAAGTTCTTTGTCCTTTCTAGTCGATACATAGGGTTCCCAAGCCATTGCCTCTCCCTCTGACCATTTGTGTCTTGTGCTATGAGTTGTCAATGTTGACCACACATAGTGGACTTCTTCGGTCATAGTCAGTGACATATGCCTCCTTTGGTTGGTCACTGTGCTCGATAGCCACACCGTGCCACTACTTGTTAAAAATATTTCTACCCGCTAGTTGATAACTAGTGTTCCCAAGCCATGGTTTCCCCAACTGACCATTTGTGACTCGTGTTATGAGTTTTCAACGTTGACCACACACTGTGAAATCCGTTTGGTCATGGTTAGTGACATATGCCTACTTTGGTTTGTCCCTGTACATGGTTACCACACCGTGTCACTTCGGATGGAAGGTCTTTGTGCTTTGAGAACAATTGCTAGTTGACAACTAGTGTTCTTAAATTATTGTTACCCCCTTTGACTATCTGTCACTCGTGTTGTGAGTTGTCAGCGCTGACCACATGAAGTGAAATTCGTTGGTCATGGTCAGTGACACATGCATACTTTGGTTGGTCACTATACATTTTAGCCACGCATTGCCACTACATATTGAGGGTATTTGTACTTGCTACTCAATAACTAGTATTCACAAACCATTGTCTTCCACTCTGACCATTCGTGACTCATGTTATGAATTGTCAAAGTTTACTACACTTAGTGACATTATTTGGTCATGGTCAGTGACATATGCCTACTTTGGTTGGTCATTGTGCATGGTATCCACACTGTGCCACAACGTATTGAAGGTCCTTGTGCTTGCTATTTAATACATGGTGTTCCCAAACCATTGTCTCCCCACCTGACTATTTGTGCCTCCTATTATAAGCTGTCAACGTTGACCACACACAGCGGATTTCTTTGGTCAAAGGCAGTACATATGCCTACTTTGGTTGGTCATTGTACATGGAAGCCACAACGTGCTTATACTGACTGAAGGTCGTTGTACTTGCTAGTTGAGAACTGATATTTCCATAGCATTGTTTCCTCCCCTGACCGTTTGTGACTCGTGTTATGGTTGGTCAACGTTGACCACCCATATTGAAATTCTCTAGTCATGGTCAGTGACATATGCCTAGTTTGGTTGTTTGGTGTGCATATCAGCCACACCGTGCCACTACGTATCGAAGTAATTTGTCCTTTCTAGTCGATACATAGGGTTTCCAAACCATTGTCCCTCCCTCTGACCTTTTGTGACTCGTGTTATGAGTTGTCAATGTTGACCACACATAGTGGACTTCTTCGGTCATAGTCAGTGACATATGCATCCTTTGGTTGGTCACTGTGCATGATAGCCACACCGTGCCCCTACTTGTTGAGAATGTTTCTACCCGCTAGTTGATTACTAGTGTTCCCAACCCATGGTTTCCCCCACTGACCACTTGTGACTCGTGTTATGAGTTTTCAATGTTAACCACACTGTGTGAAATTCGTTTGGTCATGGTTAGTGACATATGTCTACTTTTGTTTGTCACTGTACATGGTTACCATGCCCTGTCACTACGTATTGAAGGTCTCTGTGCTTTCTTGTTGATTGCTAGTGTTCCCAAACCATTGTTACGCCCTCTAAACATCTGTGGCTCGTGTTTTGAGTTGTCGACGTTGACCACATGAAGTGAAATTCTTTGTTCATGGTCAGTCACATATGCGTACTTTGGGTGGTCACTGTGCATTGTAGCCACACTGTGCCGCTTCATATTGAAGGTATTTGTACTTGCAATTTGATAACTAGTATTCACAAACCATTATCTACCACCCTGACCATTTGTGTCTCGTGTTATGAGTTGTCGACGTTTACCACACATGGTGACATTCTTTGCTCATGGTCAGTGACATATGCATACCTTGCTTCGTCATTGTGCATGGTATCCACACCGTGCCACAACGTATTGTGGATCCTTGTGCTTGCTATTTGATACCTGGTGTTCCCAAACCATTGTTTCCCCATTTGACCATTTGTGACTCCTATTATGAGTTGTCGATGTTGACCAGACACAGCGGATATCTTTCGTCAAAGGCAGTACATATGCCTACTTTGGTCGGTCATTTACATGGTCGCCATACCGTTCTAGTACTGACTGAAGGTCGTTGCACTTTCTAGTTGAGAACTGATATTCCCAAACCATTTTTTCCTCCCCTGACCATTTGTGAATCGTGTTATGGTTGGTCAACGTTGACCACCCACATTGAAATTCTCTGGTCATGGTCAGTGACATATGCCTAGTTCGGATGTTTGGTGTGCATATTAGCCACACCGTGCCAGTACGTAATTAAATTATTTGTCCTTTCAAGTCCATGCATAGGGTTCCCAAACCATTGTCTCTCCCTCTGACCATTCGTGACTCGTGTTTTGAGTTGTCAATGTTGACCACACACAGTGGACTTCTTCGGTCATAGTCAGTGATGTATTCATCCTTTGGTTAATCGCTGTGCATGCTAGCCACACCGTACCACTACTTGTTGAATTTGTTCGCACTTGCTAGTTGATAACTAGTGTTCCTAACCAATTGTTTCCCCCTCTCACCATTTGTGACTCGTGTGATGAGTTTTCAATGTTGACCACACACTGTGAAATTTGTTTGGTCATGGTTAGTGACATATGCCTACCTTGGTTTGTCACAGTACATGGTTACCACGCCGTGTCACTATGTATTGAAGGTATTTGTTTTTTCTAGTCAATAGCTAGTGTTCCCAAACGAATGTTTCCCCCCTTTGACTATCTGTGACTCGTGTTGTGAGTTTTCAACGCTGACCACATGAAGTGAAATTCGTTGGTCATGGTCAGTGACATATGCATGCTTTGGTTGGTCATTGTGCATGGTAGCCACGCTGTGCCACTGCATATTGAAGGTATTTGTACTTGCTACTCCATGACTAGTATTCACAAACCATTATCTTCCACCCTGGCCATTTGTGACTCATGTTATGAGTTTTCAAAGTTCACCACACTTAGTGACATTATTTGGTCATGGTCCGTGACATATGCCTACTTTGGTTGGTCATTGTGCATGGTATCCACACTGTGCCAGAACGTATTGAAGCTCATTATGCTTGCTATTTGATATTTGGTGTTCCCAAACCATTGTTTCCCCCTCTGACCATTTGTGACTCGTAGTATGAGTTGTCGACGTTGACCAGACAGGGAGGATTTCTTTCGTCATATGCCTACTTTGGTCGGTCATTGTGCATGGTAGCCACACCGTGCTACCACTGACTGAAGGTCGTTGTACTTGCTAGTTGGTATCTAGTATTCCCAGACCATTGTTTCCCCCTCTGACAATTCGTGACCCATGTTATGAGTTGTCAACACTGATCACACATCGTAAAATTATTTGGTCATGGTAAGTGGCACATGCCTAATCTGGTTGGTCATTGTGCGTGGTAGCCACATCGTTCCACTACTTGTTGAAAGTCTTTGTACTTGCTAGTCAATAAATAGCAAAAGGTTTCTCCCTTTGACACCAGGTCGGTTTTTGTTTATTTGTTACGCGTAGGTGCCTTAACTGGAATACTACCTCCCACTCCCCTACAAGGATGTTCCGTGGACGACCTGGAGGACAGATTTGCGACCGCATTATGAGACCCCCCCTACCCCCCCGCGGCTTAGGCT